>JBBPJJ010000068.1:0-48079 GCA_038088635.1 Veloboletus limbatus
GTGTTTGTAGCACCAAACAACAACAAACAGCCTCTGTATGATTGAGATCCAGTATGTTATGGCAAAAGTCCAAAAACTGTTACAATGGTGTTCCTGTTTTAAAACAGTCATATCTTTGCAACCCCTACGCCAAATCACATGACCCAGGGACCGATTTGTAGCCAAGGGTTTGTACTTTGTTTGGCCTCACCAAAGCGAAGCGATATTCCCACGGGCGGTTGCGGGGTGCTTCGCGCCCCAGTTTGGGGTTAGTTATTGTAACGCTTTTTGGAGTCACTGTATTGGAAGTGGCACATCGGAGTTGGCAGTTTTGTATTCTTGCCCACATCGTAACTTTGTCCACATGTCTTCCAACGCTATTCAGCCCGACCCAGCGCTCCCAGGCCACAGAACCCGCCCGTCTAACGCCATGAAGTGTCCCGGTCTGCCAGACATTGCTGCCAAAAAATGGACATCAGCCGAGAAGCAGGCGGACGAAAAAATTTTGGTGGACCAATGAGCGGCAAAAACTGCTAAGACAAAGAATGCGATTAAACAAATTGGTATGCTTGAGAAGAGAATGGAGACTGACCAGGCTGCAGCTATTGCACCAGCAAAGCCTGTGCGTCCACGTCCCAAGAAAGTGGGCAAGACCGTCTTAGAAAAAGGTTAGAGTTGATATAACCGTCCATGAACTTCAACAACTCACCCATCACCTAGTGATAAATGAGTATCTTACCTGTGGACCAGCTGAACAGCAGGTTGGTCATCAGAGCAAAGAAGGCAACAATAATGGGGACATTGCGGCAGTCAAAAAGTCAAAGACTACCTTGTGCACGGCCGTCGGCATCACCCGAGCTCAAGAGAAATCCACCGCAAGTATAGAAAAGGGAAATCAACAAACATGTGGCGCGGACTATGAAAAACCTACCAGCACTAGTGGGTGCGTCTTCCTCATTTCTCATACATGCTGCTGTTAACTGAAGCCACTTTGTTTTTCCTCAATATTGGATGGTCTAGTTTGACCAAGCACGGATTAGCTGGAAGGATTGACAACTGGGTGACATTAGTCGAACGTTCTCGCAGTGTCAAGAACAGATTTGCACAGAGTGCGAATTCAAGCCTAAGCAGGAACTCCAAGAATACGTCCATTTCTGGCACCTCGACAACATTGATAGCTAGTGATACGGGTGGCCCTCCTCCAACTGAGCCTGAGGTTCCCACTAGCGATCCAATCGAAGGTATGACGATCATTGTACTTCTGACAATATGAATGACTGTCCGATGACATAGAGGAATTGGTGGGCGGTTTTGGCGATGTCAATAAAGACCAGGATGACGAAATGGAGAGAAGAGCCGCTGTGCTTAATAAAAAGCTATCGGTATGCTATTCACTACTGAGAGTATTGCCACGTTGCTTACTTGGTGCTGAATAGCAGCCCGTCGCCATTACTAGGAGCTCTGAGATTGACACCTACCATGCCCATTCACATGAAGACAACTCACAGGCGCTACCTTTGGGCACTGAACAGTCTACTGAAGAAGAGTTTGCCGAAGCTGATCCTGAAAGCCAGATTCCACCGTGGTATGAATTTGACGAAGAAGTAGAGCCCGAAACCCAGGTACCACCATTTTTCAATGTTCACACCTTTAATATTAACCTCAAGTGCCAGCTGTTGGCTGTTACAATTTTCCTCCTATTTCGTTCCACATACTGCTTCTCCATCCTTCATCCTTCTCCTTCTTATGTTAGTGGTATGTTTCTCTATTCATATGACCATATTCTTCTCTTCTCGTGTGGCGATCGCATCCATCTTCATCTTCCTTCCTGAACTTTCCTTCTTCACCACGATTTCTCTCATAATCATGTAGTTAGCTAATCTTCTCCTGAGTTCTATCAGGTTCTATGCTTACGCATCCCTCTAGATTAGCTAATCTTCTTTCTCCTTCCATCTTGTTCCATGATTACGCATCCCTATCTATTTAAGTACTTCTCCCACTGTACTCTATTCTCATTCTCGATCTGCACTATACAGTGTATCATCTTGAGTCACTCCTAGTCCCTTTGTCATCGTCTAAGTCCTCCTCAGTCTTGCCTTCATGTGGCAACCCCTCAGTCTTCGCTAGCATAAGAGATCAAGGAAGTGTGCCCTCTCCGTGGTAGAGGCACTACTTTGCTAGCTCCTTCGTCCTTTGTCCTCAAGAGTACGCTCAGCGTAACATTGGCCAGGGCTGATAACCTCCTCAAAAGGAAGTGGGCTGAGCTGGAGGATGCACATGTCAATGCCTCCGAGCTTGAATCTTCTAACGAAGGCATAGAACTAACCCAGGAGAATATTTGCAATCCCGTCAATGTGGAAATGATGACAGAAAATGAGCTGCACAGTGAAGAGAACATGGCACCAGTACGTTTAACTATCCAGGTGAGTTTTATATGCACTGTGTGATATATTGTTTACATGCTATTAATGAACAGCATCTCATTAGACCACGGTGACCGTGTCCAAGAAGCTTGCGTCCAAGAAAGTCAGGAGTGAACCGGGTGCCGTTCACGCCGCCCAAGTGTCACCATTTCCTGGGACACCCCGCCACAATGAATCTCCTCAGCCAGACTGGTTCAAGCACGATCCATGGCAGCAAGGTTGGAAATCGAAGATCCTCCCTACTCTTTGTCTCGTGACTGGCGCCCAATTGAACATGTGGTCTACTCCAAAGAGAAGCATTGTTCCCGTGCTGGTGTTGGCAATATCAGCTGTATTCCCTGATTTGACCGTTCTCGCTTGCAAGCTCACAACAGATGATATGTGTGTTGGGGCGGTATGTGATTTTTTTATCTCTGGATAGTGGCTAATGCGCCTCAACAGGCATACCAATATCTCTGTAACTGGAGGCACAGCGTAGGCTCTACAGCGCTTGCGTTGTGTTCGAGTTTTTTTTCAGGCAAGACGCAGGAAGAGATCGCTACTGATGTCAAGGAACTCCTCAAGGACAATAGCTTCATCTACGAAGATCTCGTCAAAGATCCCCAGCAAGCATTCACGTCTACGTTTATCATCCAGCTGCTTGCGTCGACATACCTTCCTTATGTCACAGGTCATGTCCACATCGATGACCTTGCGACAAGTGATGTCGCATATTGCGGTATCAAGGGCATTCTAGGTCTTTGTTGCGCAGCGGTATTGTTTCGCTCCTCTGTTCCACCCTCGCATCAACTGACATTCCTGCCATTTTCTCACAGATGAAGCGTGGCCTATGGCTGATCAATACCTTCAGGTGGGAAACTGTTGTGCAAGGGAAAGCGACACCATCTGCACCTGCCATGCTCAACAAGCAAGCGGGTAAGGTAACTACTGGCGAGCATGTTTTCTCCGACCGGAACTGGGGGGATGCCACACGAGGATTTACTCGAGCTGCAGATCGCCGTACTAGTGCCCAGTTGTCCGAAATCCTCCACAATGCACGGGCGCTGTTCCATAGTCTGCAGCCAGAAGCCGAAGAGGAGGGTGTGTCCGCTAATCAGGATGACCTCGAGGATGAATATGCTCGAATTTGTGAGTAATCACATTTTCTCTCGAGTGTATTAACGCCTCTTGTACAGGATTTATCTCGTTCTAATTCCGTTTCTGTTTTCTCCCACCGCAAGTTGCATCACTGTTTGTGTTGTCGTGCAAGTTCTCCACTGCCTGTTTTTTTGCTGCCGCAAAGTTGTCCTCGGTTGTTCAGTTTCTTTTCGGACTATCATCGCCCTGTTATACTGCTTGCTTAATACTCCTCACTGTGTTCCTTCGTATATAGTTGGTTCACTATAATTTTGGAATAATGACATTTTTTTCGAAGCATTTTTCAGGCGGGTAAAGTGGTACTGCATTCGAAAGCTCTAAAGTGAAGGAAAGGAGTGAAACTTGAAAGTGCCAAAGTACCTGTAAAGCACTTTGAAAGCACTTTGAAAGATTTCGGATCTACTTTGAAAGCTATAGAACGCTTTATGCACGAACGCCGTAAAGTGCAGTTAAAGTTCCCACAAAGCGCGGCAAAGTAGTTTGAGGATTTGCTGATGTATATAGCAGTTACCACACATGTGCTTGACTTTTCGTTTAGGCATGGTGCAAAACCCTTCCTCCTTTTGGCCCGACATGATAGGTATTTGTCCAGATCACTCTCGATGCACTGATGTATCCGCTGTTTGTTATCCAATTCACCGGGCAATCAATTCAAATGTACAGAACAACAAAGCATTTCCGCTCCAGCCATTACGTGAACCACCTCGTTCGGGAAGGCGTGGTGTACTTTCTTGTGTATGTCCATGTCCCGTTCTTCCTTGCACTTCCCATTCCGTGCCACTATGCTCGCGATGCATTGTTACGAATAGGATCCTGATGTGCACTCCTCAATGCATTGACGTACACAGGAAGAATTCTAACGGACGGATGGCAGATAATGATACTCAGAACGATGAAAGCCATTCCGCCCTATACATTAATCCCCCGATTCATATTCAGCTTGCAGAAACTCTATGCATGCGATCTCCAAAACAGATGTGGAAGCGAAATCGGCGTCGCATTCGGTTTGACATTGGTGTCTAGTCGTAGCGGCGTTTCGAGTGCAATCATGTTCGGCACTCTGGCCGAGCAAGACGAGGGGTTAGAGCTGAGCGAAAACACGCAGATGGAAAGGAAGGGCATCGTAGTGGCGCATGAAGGAGACGAAGACGATGTTAGGTTTTGGTCTTTGAATCCCCCCAATGTCTCTTCAGTGGTGCATGTGCTGATTCATGCATACATAGTAGGCTCTGCAGCAAACGAATCGTGACAGTCAAACAAGGACTTGAGAGAGCGAGCGTCCGCCGTTGCTTGGAAGGGAATTCGTCAAGGACCATCAGGGCATTATTGCTCTTGCAGTATGTGCAGACTCCTTAAATTCAGATAAGAACCCCTTCAGAGCTGAGAGTCACGTTCGGAGTAGTAATGCAAGCCATGGTGGAACCGTCATCATCGCTTCATCTATCCTGCCGTTCTCGAAGATACCTACACGACCCACCCAGGTCGGAGTCTTTCCTTCGAGCGTGCTCAGCACTGCACAAGAGCAGTGCATCATCCGAAATGGACTCGGGCGACGTGGACCGTGGGTCTGGCAGCTTGGGTCCGTGCTGCCGACTGGTCACGGTGCCAGTTGGTGCAGGCCGAGTCCATGACACAACTCGTGAGAGTCGGATGTGGTGGACAACAGTTGCGTTCGTTAAACGCTTTCGGAACCACTCATACAAGTTTCAGTCTGCCTTGGGAAAAGGGTGTGAACGTCCGGTCCCACTCATTCCGAACCGTAACGCCGGAAGGAACCAACGTCAACTCGGTTCGCAAAAAGCCTGGTTTCCGAATCGCTATGCAGAACGATCGCCGAGCTTGATGCGCTCCTGAGGCCTGAGCAAGTTACTGTGGTGCGTCGACTTTTTCTGACCGGCGTAATGCTACGGTCAAACACACCACATGTCGCATTCGTAAAGACTGCGTTGACGGGAGGTTTGCCGATCGAAAGCAACTTGGTGGAGTGTATTCTCTCCGATGGTCCCATCAACCCATTGCTGCTCGTGGGCAAACTCGAGGTGATACAGAAAATGCACCAGATTCTCAAACCCGGAGGGCGGGTCAGACCCGGATGTACGGTCAACTAGGCATAGTATCATAGGCCGAGAAATAACCCTTCCCAGATTTCTTGCGATCCAATGTGGCGGCATGTGGCGGTTGTATCCCCGGTGTCCATGTCATCCTTTTTCCAGACTACGCAGCGATGATGCAGGAAGCAAGTGGGTCACGTGACCCATGTCGTCGATAACCAAAGACTACGTTGGCAGATGAGGCTCTTGTTCACGGAGAATCCATGTCTATCTTCATGGTGGCTCGACCGGGCGTCGTGAGGGTGATCATATTGACGACCAGCAAGCACAGTATTGGGTGCAATCAAGACGAAGCACGACGGCTCTGCCATCAAATTACTAGTTCCACTGTCCGCTCTCAAGGATCGGTGCAGCGCCTATTCTCCTTCCGTGTCATCGGCTCGTCTGGGAGCACCTTGGAGGTCGCCGATCTCGAACCTGGCAAGAAGGCAGAAGAGATGACCATGCAGTGGGTGTAAGCGAAGAAATGGTTATCATCATGCGAGGAACTGGAGATTTTGGTTGATTTCGTCCGAGCATTCAAGGTGAGCATTCACTCAACAGAGGGAGGGTGTATGTTTGTTGCATGTCTTGAAATTTGGGCCTGAGGAGGGACCTAAACTTCCAATCGTATCCGAAGGATGACGTGGCGGGTGCTTTCTATCATGAGCAAATTATCAGGTTTGCAGGATAACCAGTGTCGGGTTTTTCACCGCCCAACTGCCTACCGAGACTGGTGCATCGTGCCGGGGTTGGTCATGTGACTACTTGAAGCTTGTTCTTGGTGATTCCCCTCAGTCCGACATCAGATGAGGTGTGGCGCCGCATGCGAGACCGGGCCGTGGAACGTATGTCACTCTACCATTTTAAAAGGGACACAACTTGCGACAAAAGCACTCGATTTTTTTTATCTCTTGAAGGACTGCGAGCTAGTAGCACGGCATCATTGCTCCAGTAGGCCTTATTCCACGCAGCCGCGCACTGCGCGCGTGAGAGAGAGGTGACCTCCAGAACGGCACAGTGGAAATGGTCAGGTGGGCTCATCGGCAGACCACGAAAAGCCCCGGACCAGTGGAGATCGGCGATGGGATTCCACGACAAGAAATTGGGTCGTGTTGGTGTAATCGATGGCAGTCACCTGTAATATAAAAAATACGTACATAGTACACACCACCTTCAGGTTGGATCGATACGGCCGGATTGCTTCGTTAGCTTGTGACTTGGCACTGAGCCTGGTGTTTTTTTGATAAAAGATGGACTACGGAGTTGCCCTCGTTGGACGAGGTACCTCGACTGATGGGCCGGCACTGCACGAACCGGCTGAATAAACGTGTTGCGGCGCTGTCTTAGACGCTTCACGAGTGGGGCTGAAACAGCCTCACGAGCAACGTTGGGGGCTGCAAATAAAGTAACTGCTCTCCCAGTCGTCGGGGAGGAACCACGAGGTATCCTCGAGGTCGCATCAGGCATAGGGATACATACACTGGCGAGACCGACGGTTTACCTTGGGTGCTCAATACAGCAGTAATTGTCGGCCGACCAGGTGCATGCGGTCACTACCCTTTTTTCTTTCTCTAGATTCTCTTTGCAGCAGCAGTCACAGAATTCGAACACGCCTTCAATTAATGACTCCAAGAACATTCTCAGCACCTCTACGAGACCTTGGACGACAGCAAACCCAATGCCCACTCGATACATTACTCCTGATGAAACAGGGCAGCTTTCTTGTGGATTCCGACTAGCGAAAGTTTGGTGATCAGTAAATACTACGGTTACCGGCTATCGTGGGTTGCGGTTACTTGTTGGAGATAGCTATTACCCGGGGGGATTCTTGAGGCGCTCAAGACTGGTTCGGTGGGAACTGACCGGCCCAGAATGCACAATTCTTCCGTTCCATTGCCCCAGTTTCCAAAGAGAGAATAAAGCACCATTCCTGCTCGGTCAACCTGCTGACCGTCCCTCTAGACGCTCTATCACCGTTCTGTCCGTATTTTCCTCCATCGCTCTATCCATTGATATCCATCTTGACCTCGCTAGTACTTTTCGCTTCATAACGCTCTAGCACTGTCCTCAGATGCCCGCGATCCACGAACACGATGTCTCCCAATACAACTTTGACGACGACGGTGCGCTTTTCTACTCTCTAAAATACCCATTATCCACGCTTATCAAAAGAACTGATCAGATGGAATGCCACCTCTCGTCGACAACCCGAATCCACCAATGACATTTACCTTCTTCACCGACATGACACCAATTACCGCCCTGAGTGCGGATCCTACCATCCCATTCGAAACAGTTTGGGAGAACCCAGTCCCAGCGCCCGCATCGCCCACCGACTTCGCTGAGCTCCCTGAGAGCCAGGTAACGTTCCAAGGACCCGACCGCGCGAGCCATGGCAAGAAGCGAGACGCCTCTTATATCCCACGCCCGCCCAACGCCTTCATCCTCTTCAGATCGTCTTTCATCCGTAGCCAGCAAGTTCCAGAAAAGGTAGAAGGGAACCATAGTACTCTCTCAAAGATCATCGGTAGGCGTTTTGAGTCCGTCAGCGACAGTTTTTGGATGCCATTATATCCTTGATTACAGGTAAATACTGGAAGACGCTTCCTCGTGAAGAGCGGGAACTCTGGGAGGCAAAGGCACTCGTTGCTCAGGCGGAGCATAGGAAACGATACCCCGATTGGCGTTTCAGGCCTGGAGCCAACGCTTTTGCCAAGCTCAAAGTCAAGGACGGACCCCAGGCGTCTAATCGGAAACGACCAGGTCAGGTTGGACGAAAGGTCAAAGGAGATCCTACAAGTAAGAAAGCAAAAAGTGGCGATGAGAGGTGTACAGTTATTGCGGATCTCTTGGTGGAAGGAAAGACAGGAGTAGATCTGGAGGATGCGGTGAGGCGATGGGAGGATAGTGCCGGGGGAGGGACCGAGGGACGCAATGGTGCCTGCAAAGATGGAACAGGCACTAGTAAGAAGGGCAGCAATGAAAGACGAGAAGTGGCAGTGGTGGCGCATGACGTCGAAACTCACGGCAACGTCATTTCTACCTCGGCCGCCGAAGCTCCCCTCCCAACTGGTGGCTCTGGACGTGTCCAAGCGGATAAGTGTGGTGGTGATACCCCGGCTCAACTCCGTGCTCTGACTCCCGACCCCTCTCATGACGACCGTTTCCGGATCCCACTCACGACGATGTTCAAGCGCTCGCTGTCAGCCCCCGCGGGTCAAACCTTGCCGAACCAGATATCCTCTCACCAACATCACGATTCGCCTGACAGTGTCTTTGCCAACGTATCGTACGACATTGCGGAGTCTCCACAAGGCGTGTGCCCTCCATCACTCAATGCTGATCAACCAGAAGACCTTGCCCACGTTGCATTAGCGGACTCCATTGGATGTCTCTCTCCCCTGGTTCTTCCATCCCTGCTTAGAGAAGGCGTACCAGCGCGCTGGAATGACGTGAGTATTGATTCCACTTCGGTTATTGATATTATCCACTAAGCACGTAATATATTCATAGCCTTACAATCTCCTTGAGACATCGATAGGACTTCCGCCCTCCCCTGATTGCCCTGGGTTAACTTATGCCCTCCATACACCGCCCTCCGTCTCTCCTATCGAGGACCAATCCTTTGCGGCTTACAACTTCTGTTCGACGAACACAGACTTTGCGAGCGGATTGTCCCCTACTTATACCCGAGACATGCAGAATGCGTATTACGCGCCAAAGAGCTGGGCCGAGTGCACAGTCCCGCACGAGCAGATGCCCATCTTCATCAACGAGTACGCAGGGACGGCGGACATCTACGATTGGTGCGCGCCATACTATAGCGCTTGCGTGGATGGCGCGAACGCTTTATACCACTACCCTGGCGACAATAATCAGTTTGGTGGACTCGGAGACGATTACATTCGTGTTCACGCAGGGGATTACCTCTCTGCTGTCGCATACTGAGCCAACTCACGCCACAGGTGAATCAAACCATAGAGAATGCAGTGCTTTCAAGTTGGCTGTCTGTTTGAATTGTATAGGGGAAAGCTTACCCCCTTGATTTTATTACGCTAGACTGACACCGCGATCCGGACAGTTATGTAACCTTTTTCTTCTTATGCTCTCCCAATGTTCTTGTTGTTGCCGATACCTGGCATTATGTGTTTCATTTGTTGTATGTATACCTGTTTTGTGGTGGATTGTATAACGACTCGTATCTTGTGTTACCTTGACAGTGTACAATATCCAGTTATGATTGGATCTAGCAAGTGTGCAGCTCAAACTACAAATTGTCTCTGGATGGGCCTTAGCGGCACAAGCACAGCACGTGCACAGGTATCTTAGATATCTCTAATCGATCTTTTTCTGACATTACAAATTACAAAATTCCCATGACACTCCAGACGTATTACGTGATCTTTCGAGTTACACCGGTACACGTCCCATACGAGATGGTATCTATCCGAGATGTTACTGATCCGGGCCCGAGCTGTGGTCGAAGCTTCAAGATCGAGGGCTCGTTGTATACAGCGCGTGGGGATGAATACAGAGATCTCGATGCGCACACAAACAAAGCCCGGGGACTCCGCTTTTCTGCGGTTTCGCTACAATGGGACGGAAACCGATGGCAACAACACTCTTGCACGATGTCCGTGCCGATGAGAATCATTGCAAAGCGCTGCGTGTTGAACAGCTCGTCTGCGTCGGGTTTAGCCTGCTACTGCTCTGTCGTGCTTAGCTCTACAACCGAGAGTACCAGCGTATCAGCATGTAAGTCTTGGGTACTATATCAGTCTTTGATTTCGGTGACACTCGAGGACCCACTGCTTGGACCTTCTACTACGGCTGCAGGGGACGAACGGGCTCCCGATCAAGGTGTAAAAAAAGAATTCCGCCCTGTTTAGCCTCGACCGAGGCCCAACTCCGCATAAGATGTGATGAAAGCAACAAGAGTCGAACGTGGTACCTACAGTATCATGATCCTCCGTGCGACTGGTCTGATCGCTTCCTCGCACTGCCCCAGCCAAGTGGTGCACACAATTGCTCGTTCCCGGTGACCCGTGCGCTTTTTTTTTTTTTTTTTTTTGGCCTGGTCTCGATCAAATTGTCGTCATGTTCGTTACTGTCTGCTCGACATACAGATGAAGAGTGGGATTTGGCAGGTTTCGTGATCGGTCACTCGCGAGTACACTCATGGGTCAGCTAGGCCTGGGTGTTCAACCTCATGTTTGCTTATGTCGAACTCAGCAGCAGACGAGCTCCGGCTATCGGTCAACTGTCGTTTGGACATGGTTGGGCGGCACGAGTTTCGCCACGTTTCAGGAGGCTCGCAAGTGTTTATAGTGTCGTGTCTTCCATGGGTATGCATGCCATGACTTTATTCCCTGACGCACGTACTCATACACTCGTTGGAAATCGGGAAAATAGTTCTTCTCCGAGTCCTAAATGGATGGCTTTTTTGACCCCCCAATGATTCGTGTTTGAAACTGAGGACGCTACAGAGTTTGTGGATGTACACGCTCAAGGAACTTGGATACACCACAGAGGGTGAGTAATCCGGGTTCCCTTACGTTCCATCGTGATCCGTTGATACGTGATATTCTTGGTATGACAGTGTCAAATCGTGATTACCACGTGCAACGGACTGCGATGATATCTGCAGATGCAATCGTATTGCTTGACCTTCACAACGGCTGGGGTTCAAGGAAAGCGTCGATGTTGCTACATTTCTTTTAAATTGCGCCGCCCCCTTTGGTGATGAGTTCACCCATAGTACCACCGCCTTTCCAGTCAGCCTAGCTGATATGCGCTCGTGAAACGGAAGGACCTGTTGATGAATCGGCGAAGGGTTTCGAGCTCGACTTGACATGAGTGAGATTTCGTGTGCAGTCTGCATCCTTAGTAAGCCATCACCGTGCCTTGCATGCACTGATCAGTCGTTTAGGATTGAATGATTCCCGATGACGAGCAGGCGTACAGATCCACCGAGTAAACCAACATCCTATGCCAGTACCGCTTTGCCCTTTCCGCGCTATCTCCAAACTGGCCTCAGCTTGAGTGGCTCCCAAGTTGATGATGAGTAGTGAGATTGTGACAGGATCATGAGTTTGCTAACCTTTGACGACAGCAACACCTATTTGCTTTCCTTCAAATCGAGCTGGGTGTGTCACGGATCCCGGTTGTGGTTGCAATAGTCTCACGTACCCACCCGCAGCCCTCAATCAATCTCCATGGCATTAATCTCCAAGTCGGCTTCACCCTCTTCGCCATGGGTAATTAATGAACTCCCAAGTTGGGTTGAAAGAAGTTCAAATCAGCATTTGCGTCGCCGTATCACCTGTCGACACGTTGAGCGATGCATGAAGCCGAAGCTGTCAACTGTCAAGTGATGACTGCCAGTGTTTCTTTCACTGACAGGTGTACCGATATCGTTGATGCGGTGCGCTTCGACCTTATCGCCATATGGACCCTTGATATATATGGTTGGTCTTGCTGCAGTGCTGATTCATCATTTGATAATTATTTAATAGTAGCTCTCATCGTGACTCGGTCGCATCAAACATTTGTGTTCTGCCCGCTGCAACACTAATCCAGATATCCGTCTCCGCAGTCTCCGGCCAAACTCAGTGTCATCTCCATCTATCTCAAACTCTTGACGGATCCCTGAATCCTCAGTCAACACCACTTCATCTATCTCCGAGTCGGTGTCGATTTCCAGTCCATCAAATGTACCGGTGCCTAACATCCGATTGCTGGGCACCCCGTGCAGAATGTTTCGTGTTTGATCCGATCATAGCAGACTCCGCGATTAATGACATTAATGATGCAACCCTCAAATATTTTTGGGTTCCTCACCAATAATTGGGTGAGTGGCAGAGATCAATCTCCATCGCCCGCCGACCTTTGATGACAGTTTTGACACGCCTTCGTATGGCAAAACAAGTCATTCGCGTGTTTTTTTCGTGTCGCACCAATTTTTTTGTGCGGAGCTTCATATTGAAAAGTATCAGGCCGAATCACATCCTTAGTACCCACTCCAATGTCCATTGACTCGGCGTGCGACAAGACAACAACTTTGAGCCAGCCTTTGAAAATCTTCATCTTCTCGCCGCCCCTCCGCCATCCACGATATTCCGCCTGGTGGTTGGGAGGCGTATCCCTGCGTTTTGGATCGCATGTTATCATTCGCTGTTTGCGGCACCCAGAACGTTGGAGAGTCGTTGAGCTGTAAGATGAGTGTCCAATCCTCGGAGAACAATGCATCGAGTGATCGTTTGGCTATCGTTTCGTAAGCATTTGTTTCATGTCGAGGAGCCCCTAGAGTTTAACAATAACAAAGCCTACTGCTCGTCTTGCATTCGTGAGCACGTGCACATAAATGAATCCCCCATGGCAGGTCAAGCTGATCATCGCTTGATGCAATGAATGGTCGCCAAGTACAACTTGAGCATTGATCACAAGCAGAAAAAAGCATCAGGCCATACCAACGGCGATCGAAGTCGCGTTGTGTTTGCATGACCTCGACTCGGAGCCGAAATAAGATATGTTCAAAAATCTAGCACCGAAAATATTGTGGGAAGAACTTTAGAGCACATGATGCATCTACTGCAGCAAGCGAAACAGCCAGCAAGGGGTTGTAACATGGCTGTTTCGCTTGCTGCGGCGGTAATATAGTTGTTATGCACTGCTGTCCAACTCCCCTGTGGTGATTCCGAGTCTACCTGACACTGACAAGTTGCAACCACCATCATCAAACATACAAGAAGTGTCCTGACTGCCACCGACGCAGGCGGCTGGCCTGGCATAATGTAAATTCTTCGTGATAAGTACGCCATTATTTATCGGAGCAGTGAAATAACTTACCGCCCATCGCAGTAAATGGCCTCATCGACGTACTTGCTCGTTACCGTTCCAATTTTCCTCGTTCTCTGCTACTCCTTCTGGAAACGTCCAAAGAACCTCCCTCCAGGGCCTAAGGGACACTTCCTCGTCGGCAATCTTTCTGTTCTCATGCTAGAGGGTACGGAGAAGGCCAAGGCTCGTTCGAACTGGTTAGCAGACTACGGTACGTGATGGGGTCTTCTGACATCCACCTTCCGTTCTGAGTGGCTGCTGGTAGGCAGTATCATGCATTTGCAAGTGCTTGGAGGTCATACGATCATTTTAAACACAGCGCAAGCTGCATCCGATCTCATGGACAAGCGTTCAGCCATATACTCCAATCGGCCACGCATGCCCATGCTCCGTGAACTGTGAGGATTGTTTTCAATTCTACATAGCTTCGGTGATGACACTGTCTCAGTGTGGGCGATGACTGGATGCTCGCTTTTGTCTCTGGCGAACCACACAGGCGACGACGAGCCCTGGCCCAGCGCTACTTCCAAGCGCAACTCAAAGATTGGCAGTATGTGCAGTATGACGGCACCCGCAGTTTACTTCGGAACCTCTTTGCCGATCCGAATGATTGGGTCACGCTGATTCGCCTGTAAGTCTTTCCTTCTTGCAGCATTTCATGGATTCATTTTCGTTTCTTCAGGAATATTGTGTCCAGTATACTACGGATATGCTATGGCTATGAGGTCACTCGCACTGATGACAGTATTTTGAAGCTTCTTGAAGATGCAATGGAATCTCCCCGCAATGGGCCCTACTTGGTTGATTTCTTTCCTGCGCGTGAGCAGTCTTCACTTTTGTAAACGACGCCATACAAACTAATCTCCAGTGAAATATTATCCTAGCTGGTTACCGGGTGGTCAGTTCCACAAGGATGCTGCGGAGGCCAGGGTGATAAGGCAGCGATTCCGAAATGTACCATTTGACATGGTCCGCAACGATATGGTAATTTTCCTTTTCTTTATCATACTCCGCATAGCACCCTGCGTTTTTGGTATTTCAGGCAGCGGGAACAGCGCACCCTTCATTTGTATCCACGCTTTTGAGTCAATTATCGCCGGACGAGGACCCGGAACATGCAGATCAAGCAGGACAGATCCGTGATACCGCTGCAATTTTGTATGGCGCTGCGATGGATTCGGTGAGCTATTTGTCGTTGGTGCTTGCGCTAAACCAATCGGTCAAGATGGTTTCTTCCATGTACACGTTCATCGGTGTCATGGCCATGTACCCCGATGTGCAACGCCGGGCTCAAAGTGAACTCGATACGGTGCTTAGCCCCCGGCTGCCAACATTTGATGATCGCCCATCATTACCATTCATCGATGCCATCGTTCTTGAAGTTCTCCGATGGAATGTGGTTGGCCCGCTCGGTATGATATCATATTTGTCCATCCTTCGTTTCGAGTCGTTCACAAATCCCCAGGGTTGCCTCACATGGTTATCGAAGAGGACGAATATCTCGGTTACCGGATTCCAAAAGGATCGACAGTGCTTGGAAATGTATGGTGTGTGGTGATGTATGTATCGCATGCAACACCGTCTGACTTCACCAGGGCGATCATGAGGGATCCGGTGGCGTTCCCAAACCCGGAACATTTTGATCCTTCCAGGTTCTTGGGCACCACGGAAGGCAGCGCCACAGCACGAAAAGTAATGGAGTCAACGGTGTTTGGATGGGGAAGACGGTACACAGCTCCTTCATTTCGGTTTGTTTTGAAGCGCTAATTCCCGCCCTGTCAGCGCATGCCCCGGACGGCATGTTGCGCTCTCAGGACTCTTCATCACGATATCGCACATCTTGGCCTGCTTTGATATATGCAAACCTGTAGATGACGCAGGGAACGAATTTGAACCCGTACTTGAATTCCACGAACAATCGGTCTTCTCTCGGTATGGTTATCCGTTTGTATGAAAGCGTGTCCGTTAACGTTGTCTGGTCAGACGGGCAGTCCCCATCCCTTGCACGATCAGAGCACGGCGGCCGGACAAGATGGAGAATTTGGACATGGCAGGAATGATACCTATATGATCATTTCGATCAGAGTATGGAATGTGTTTTCTTATTTGGTCATCGTATCTGATATCGCGAAAAAAACATCAAATCCTGAACGGGAAAGGAGGCTCTGTCGTGGATTATAAAGTATAGTCCGTAGTATAACAAGTCTTGTATTAGCACGATGAAGTTAGAATAACAGATAAGGCTACAGCACTTCTATAATATTAGTCATGGCAAGCCATCCATTGTGGTTTTCTTTGATCCATCCCAACTTGAAGATGATAAAACATGGCCCATTCGAACAGGAGTCGACTTCGCATTGTTCCAAGTATTATTGCGAAGAACGCGCCCCGGGATAGCAAGATCGATCTGAGTTATGGTGTCGGGCTTCAAGAGCTCTCTCGGACCACAATGATCACGTCACCCCACCCGCCATTTCTCGTCACGGTGCACTGCTCATGTTTTTCCTGGCCCACAAAATATGCCCCGACCCCTACCTCGATCACTTATGCATCAACCTCGCCAACGAGCATGTATGTCATGATGACCCGTCTGTCAGATGTACAAGAAGATGAATCACACGCAGGTAGACAACCACGTTATACACCCGTACGTTTCATGATATACTTGAACGCAATAACCCATGTTGAAACGCGCGGTGATGATAGTACTCCGAGCACGCAGCCCGGCAAGTCCAAAAACGTGGATCTAACGTCATATATGTCCACTTTTCACTCACCAATCAGTTCCCCTTTGATATCGCCTCAGGTACGACAGCCTGCCTCCAGACGCCACACGCTGAACGAGGTCATGAGGACATAATACGGTTTAGGAAATTTCCTCGCAGACTAACTATGCACACTCGGGACACTAAAAGGATACAAGGTGGGGCGATGGACTTGGGCTGAAATTCCGAGTACCTAGCTGAACTCGTTTGTTACTGTTTCTCCACCCACTGCGAGGTCTGCGCGGGACCTCTGAATGGCTCGCTTTGAGGAAGAACCGGGGAGACTCGGGGTATCTGACGTACACTAACCCACTCAGAATATTCGATGCCCCCCGACCTCGGGTGTTCTTTACATCAACATTTCACGTAAATGGATACATCGACCTCGCTACCCTCAGACCGATGTAGAGAACTCGACGCTGGACGCTAGTGACTGGATGAACAGATCATAGCAGTCATGATGCGCAGGGACCCTTCCAACGAACGCGTAGTAAGCCTCCCTCTCTTGCTACTTCTCCAGCTATAGCATCCACAAGCAGATAGCTCTTGGGTCCGTGCAGCCGATCCATTCGCAAGTGGAATCTACCCCCTGAAATGTTCAAGACGCTATGTAACACATTGTGTTTGGCATGTTGATGGAGGACGGGGAGGCAGAAGAGAAAGCAACGCCTAGGCCGAGATGGCGGGGCGCACGCCATGGGACCATAGAGTTCTCACTCGCTTATTCCATTTCATTTTCGTCTGACCGTGGCGGCTGATGGACAGCATAGACGAACGGGAGTCATTGTCGAATGGGGGGAACACGACCTTCGATTCAATCGTGGTGGTTTTGGAGGAGGAAGAGGAAGTCGTTGGAATCGTGCTAAGAAAGGGGTGTCGAATATACCGGCAGTCCATACTCGAAGGTTAGCAATGGCCCTGACAGCTCATGCTATCAAACCTTGGCTGGACGGTATTCATGATCCATTCTTCGCATCGACTGTACGTAAATAACATCCATCGCTTTGGATGGGAGACATCAAAAGACCGGACCTTGCAGTGATCTCTATCACGCGTCACTACCAGCGCTGCGAATTTCCCTCTCTTCCATCTGTATTTCGTCGCCCTGCTCCACCTCTTCGCTCTGCCTACCATCCACGAACATGATCGCACTCGCAGCAGCAGCATCATGGCCAGATATAGATGACAAACCGAACGCTGTATCGATGTCGTTTCCACGTCTGCCTCGGAGATCGCGCGTATAAAGTTCGCGCAAGCCCAAGATGAATCGCGGAACGAGTGTGTAGGGAGGTATATATTCTATCATTGTGAGTAGGATCGTCCATCTGTTTGCCGGGAGGTGTGCTGCGACAGCCAGTATGTTTACGAGTGCGAAGATCAGGATGCTATTTATAATAAATCACTGTTAGCTTAGTGACATGGGAGGGATGCAAACATACGCCAGAAAGTAGACCATGCCTTCCCTCACGAGAAGAGTCATATAATGATTCAGGCGGAAATGTTTCATTGCTTTGTATGTTTGAAGTGACTCCTTGGTGAATTGGATGGTGACAAGCAAACACATCAATGCACCAAGGGTGATTTGGGCAACATCCACAGGTAGTACAGCCCAAAGGGGCAGTGTATATAGCTGTGTGCAAAATGAAAAATCAAGCACTGCAGCTGCAGTGGCTATATGAGAAAGAGAAGAGGATTAGTTAGTATGCTATTCTGAAGCCATGTTTCACATACCTAAGCGCTCATCCACAGTGCTGAGTATAACACACAACATGAGATATCCAATCATTTCAATGGTGTAGGATATGAGGAGTATGCCAAGGATCAGCCTTGATTGACTGTACAATGCCCATACACGGAGGATCATTGCCACTGCATTTATAAATGTGGTTCATCCATTTTGATCAGTATGAAATAAAATCTCACATTCTGCAGCACCAAAAAAAACCACTCCACCCCAATAAGCAACAATGTAAAGTATTTCACCTGTACAGTATCCAATATCCATGAATAAAGGATACATTGGAAACACAGAATAAATGTGCTTACAACTATATAGATCCAATCAGTTACTAGGAAGTGTCTGTGATCAGTGTAAGATGAAGAATAAACACACATCTACCAGTGATTCAATGTTTGAGTATCTTCATTTATCATCAATGGTATGAGAAATCACCTTTTCAGGAACAGGTAGGAATGAACTTCCCCCTTTTATCAGACCTAGGTAAGCTCAACAAATACCATATTTCACATTTTGAACATACAAAGCAAAGCAATCCTAGTGAACTGATGAGCAATCAATTGATGTGTTGTCGCAAGCATAGACATACAAGAGAGAACTCAGCCCGATATAACGAGCCTGAGTTCACAATAATCAGCATTAGCACAGCCTCGCGGAGACGGCCAGGATACGCACGAGAATAAATAGTGTAGACACCCGTGTCCAGGGCTTGTTCTGAAGCCAAATCAGAACATATAATCAGCACAGGAAGAGTGACTGCTAACCCAAATATATTCGATCTGCAAATAGAGTGTCAATCAGTGAGATGCCTTCGCAGTGTGCCAATACATGTGAGAGGCATACCTCATCCGAAAATGTGAGGACTGACAATATTGAGGTTACGTCCAGCATAAAGGAACACATACACGCATGTATAACTTACTGTAGTCATACCAGACAGCAGTGAGGACTACAACTGGGAGGAACAGCAAAATCAGTGGGCGAGCGAGAAGCACCAGAATTAGTACAAGGCATACCAGTCGTGTAATTATTTAGCTGAATGCCTTGGACAGCGGACTGCAGAGCGGAAGCCATGAATTTGATGTGTAAAGTTCGTGGAAACAGTGATAAAATTCCCCAGGAATGGCAAGACGGTATTTGAGACGGACGCTAGAGGGAGCACATACAAAATCACCACCGGCAGTGAATCAAAATGGCGGTGACTACCCCGCGGCGATATTAAGCGGTATGGAAGATACGATGGGACGTTGACATCACCCACAGCATTGGCAAGTCCCCTTTTAGTAAGAGTATGTTGGTTCGGCTGGCAAGCTATAGATAATGTTATTACGGGGTGACTGTGGCGGGGATTTGTTGGACTCGCTAAACCAGTGCCGTACACTGCTCCAAATACCAGGTTCGCAACGGTAAGGTGCGACCTTTGAGGCACCACGAGCTGTAAATACACGGCGCAGCATGAATGCTATAAAAATAGGCATATCAAAGTTTGATCAAGAAGATAATCAGGGTTCGCACAATTCGATTCGGTTCGCCCAAGCCACCCTCACTAACAAATTCATTCAACCCTTCCGCAGTCGAAAGCACTTCTTCCTCCGAATCCATAGTCGAATCAAACCTCATGAATTTCCCCATCAGCGCCGGCACAGGTACCACCTTTATCAATCTACATTTTCAATCAGCCACCACTTTCCTTATAAAAGATGCGAGGGAAATATGAAATATAGGTGAATGGAAACACTCACGCACCTTCTTTGGAACTGTCTCTGTGGGAAGAGGCGTCACTTATCCCCCAGCTAACTCCTCATTGTCGTCATCATCCGAGCCCGACACTCCGTGCTGTCTAACAGGTCAGTTGTCCACCTCATGACACGACGAAAACGAGAGACAGCGTGACACGCACTCGCTCAACTTATCCATTCCCTTCTCCTCCTCCGTCTCGGATCCAACCACTTCCGTCACAGAACTGCTCGCGGTCGTCGTCAGATTCATCAAACTCTTAGATAACCTACATGCACAGCTGTGTCAGTATTTTTCCGAGTACCGTCAGTCATGATAACGCACAGTTCTCTTCCTCTCATCGTCGGCATCTCCGCCTCCCAACCTTCCAACGGCAAAATGTCATCCAAGAACTTGGATAACGCTTCAAAGCTGTCCGAGTTGTCGATACTGTTCCTCGCTAAAGTTGGATCTTATTTGCATACCTCTTGCCGATCATCGTGTCAAATGTGGTGGGTGCATTGCGGTGCGGAGATGTTTCGGATGGGTTGCGGCGGGCACGAAAAGTGTCAAAAGAGGATCTAGAGACCGAAAGCGTGAAAGCGTAACATCAGCATGGTTACTACAATGCCCACACAAGACACATCAGCGCGACCTACTTTTCTATATCACGTCTGAACAACGCCTTCAGAATATCCGCTGCCAAATCAAGATGCATCCCGTCGGCAAACGTCTGCCCAGATGACGAACGTCGCTATGATCCGAGCGGGTGATACATTGTCATCCAAATCGTGCGCGGCAATCGTAAGCTGATGAATATTTGTACCGAGATCTATCCCCACATGAGAACATGAACAAGCGGAGGGAGCAGAAGATAGTAGTCGACAATACCTGGCGCATCCGATTCTGATTCGCGATGGACAGATCCTAGCACACGAGGAAGAGATGCGTCGAACTCTCATCTCGACGGTAATGGGTTCCACCACGACTCCTCGAGACCTATAGTCGGATAACACATCCCCGATATCTAGAACAGAGGGTGGGACCTACTCGCTCGCTCAAATTATCTCTGCCAACACGAGCCTTGGAGGGTTGGCATACAACAACGCCAGAGCTGAGTCCCCGTGGAGTGTGTGTAGTAAACGTTCGACGACTATTCACCAGCGAAGACACAAATTAGATTAGCGTCGTTACACAGATGAACAATCGGGAATGGGAGCAAAAGCAGGGGGACACACCCTGGGTCCGCGCTGCCCATGAAATCCCTTTCGTGCACCATCCACATGGCAAAAGGATATATAACACGCGAAGCGTGAGCACTTCACTTGGGGAGAATTGAGCTTGGAGCTGAACAAATTTGGGATCTATCCACTGCCGATCGACGTTCAGCGCTATTGCTAAGAAGGATAGAGGGAATGCCTACGGGTACCAGGAAATGGCCGTAGCATGTCACGGCTTGTGTGAGTACTTCACTCAGTATGCTTTCCAACGTGGTAATCACTTCAAAAGTGTGCATATACCGTCGTTGAGTCTCAATATTGAAGGTGATAAGATCAACGTACTGGTTCACGCGCTCTAGAATGCTCATGCAAAGGGAGAAGAACACTGGAAGTCAAGTATGTTCACCCGTGCTTGTTCCTCAAGGCTCTCGGAGTGGCACCTCGCTCATCGCCCCTTACCGTCACCCTCCGTGTCCTCCTCTTCTCATTACTTCCTGTCTTCATGGTGTTTGTTGTGAAGCACGCAGCGGAGTTCTTACTTCAAGTTCTTTGTATTTCTTGAATCTGGAAGGTGAGATCGGTCCCGACTGCAAAAGATACCTCCAAGTCCACCAGGTCATTTATCGCGATAAACGTTCCACATATAGAAGCGTATAGAGTGTTCCGTTAGGCATTCTGTGCATAGAGGGATGAGTAAGTGATGCGACCATTCAGACTCGGAGACGCACTAGTACTGTGCCTTTGAACTCTAGCCGCGGTTGACAATAAACTGGCCCGTGGGAAGTCATCAGGAGCTCTCATTATAACCAGTACTACTACCCTACTGCTAGTAGGAGAGCGGCGATTGGGGTCGTGGTTAAGCCCCTTCCCCAGATCAGAGCTTTCGCACCTGGAAACCCCCTTTGACCGATGCGGGTGAGCACGCGTAGGTGAGGTCGCCGAGTGTAGCCATTGCGCATCTCGAGGACAGTACTTGCGATCCCTTATGTTTACCTCCTCCGAGCTGAAAGTGAATCGACACCCACAGTATGTATATGTTACATTCTCACCCGCACGGAGCTCAACCCGCTCGAGTACATTCTTCAACCTCGATGGCTTTCGGCAATTTATTTTATTAAGAGACGATGTCCCGTACCCTTTCTCGAGCGTCGTGATCCATTTTCCGCACTGATCGTCGTGCACCACTGAAGGGCTGCTTGGTAGGATACAAAGACAAGAAGGACCTCACATATTCTCTTCACCACCAGCGCTACGAATCTCCCTCTCTTCCATTTGTATCTCCTCACCCTCCTCTAAAACCTCGTTCTGTCCGGCATCCGCAAACATGATCGCACTCGCAGTAGCACCATGGCCAGATGCTATTGACAAACCGAACCCTGTGTCGATGTTGCTTCCGCGTCTGCCTTGAAGATCGCGCGCATAAAGCCTGCGCAAGCTCAAGATGAATCGAGGGACGAGTGTGTACGGAGGTATATATTGCATGATTCCAAGTAGGATTGGTTGCCATCCGTCCGTCGGAAGGTTTGCTACGATAATCAGCATGTTGATGAGTGCAAATGCAAGGATGCTATTCGTAATAATTCGCCGTTAGCTCAGTGGCACGGAATAGGACATAGAGGGAAAAGGATGTGTGCATACGCAAGAAAGTAGATCATGCCTTCCCTAGCAAGGAGGTTCATGTAATGGTTCAGGTGGAAATGCTTTGTCGCATTGTACATTTGAAGTGACTCCCGGATGAATTGGATGACGACGAACAGACACATCAATGCACCGAGAATGATCTGGACAATGTCGATAAGTAGTAGAATCCAAAGGGGGAGTGTGACTGTCTCTGCACAGAATGAAACATCAGGCACTTCAGTGATAGCCACTGTACGAGTAAGAAAGTAGCAGATGCCTTGTTATATAGCATACCTGATATGGAATCATGCTTCACATACCTATGCCTGAAACATTCTGAGCGCTGGACCAAATGCAAAAAATTAGATATGCGATCACTTCAATGGCGCACAATGTGAGGAGGGTGCCAAGGATGAATCTTGATCTACCATACAAAGCCCACACACGAAGGATCATTGCCACTGCCTCTACAAATGTAATTTAACTCAACCAAAGTGAAATAAAACCTTACATTCTGCAGCAACAATGAAAATCATTCCAGTCCAATCAGAAAAAATATAGAGTATTCCACCTTTGAATTGAATGAGCAGAGTGGACATCAGAAATGTTGAAGAAAAAAGAATCTCACAACTAGTTAAATCCAATGAGTTACCGAAATGTGTCAATGATCAGCACAAGATGAAACATGAACACACACACATCTAACAGTATTAAATTTTTGAGTATCCACTTGATTATCAGTGTGATAAGAAATCACCTTTGCAGGGACAGGTAGAAAGGAACTCCCCCCTTTATCAATTTGGGTTAGCTCAATGAACACAGAATTCCAGGTTCTGAACCCACAGAGGGACATAATCCTAGTAAATTGATCAACAATCAATTGATGTATTGCAGTAGGCATAGACATACATAACCCAACACAACCCGAAATAACGAGCCTGAGTTCACAATAATCAGCCATAGCATGGCATTGATATGGCAGAGATGACCAGGATACATGCAAGAACAAATAATATAGACACCTGTGTCCAAGGCTTGTTCTAGAGCCATATCAGAAGTGATGACTGAACAGGAAAAGTGTTTGCAGACCCAAATGTATTCGATCTGTGAAGATTGTCGATCAGTGAGATGTAGCATGCCAACGAATGTAAGACATACCTCATCCGAAAATGTGAGAACTTGACAATATTGAGATTATGTCCGACGTGAAGGAACACATACAAGGATGTATTACTTACTGTAATCATACCCGACAGCAGTGAGGACCACAACTGGGAGCAAACGGTGAAATCAGTAGGTGAGAAGCGCCAAGAGTAATGACCATACGAGTCGTGTAATCATTCAGCTGAATTCCTCCGACAGCTAGCTGCAGAGCGGAAGCCATAGACTCGATATTCAAAGTACGTGGGAGTAGCAGTAAAAGCCGCAAGGAAACGACAAGGTGGAAATTGAGACGGACGGTTGAGAAGACAGCACATATAAGCCAACGATGGCGGCGATAACCATACTGTGGCGATATTGGATGTTAGGCCGCATCGAGGATATGAATTGCATCACATCGCCGAGACGGCCGGAAAGTCAGAACTGCATCGTAGTGTATCAGAAGTCACCGGTCACGAGTGCAATCAGTGTTATGAGCCAATGCCTGTACAAGGAAATTAAGGAGACAGCTTATAGTGCTATTAGGTATTGACTCCATGATTGGGCAATAGTTCACCCAGTTGGCAGGCTTCCTTTGAGTAAGATGGGTGTACCAAGCGATACAGTTACCAGTATGTTAGTATGCCTGACTTTTGGGTGTAAGAAGGATGAACCATGATGCAAATTGAATCTTACGCTAACGCACGAATGGGCATTGCATCACCCCACGGCTTATTCTTTATAGCGAGATGCTGATGGATAGGTCATAATTCCCGTTGATGGACCTAGTGTAAGGCAAGCGAAGATCTAGCCTTCTGGCTCAACCAGTGGAAACACGGAGCCAGATTTTGAAACGCATGGAGCAGCTCCGCAAGCCAACACGACGCACCACATCAACACGGTCCGATGTAAAACGCATAGTGTATCTTGCAGAGGGCGAGTAAGACTAGCCGGCCAGGCATACCATGATCATGATGCTTCACGGAGTAGCGGGGATGCCACGGTCCTGCACACCATCCTGGACGCGGTGTTTCAGCAGAAGGACGGCCATGATCATTGAGACGGGGATTGTATGTATGAAGAAAGTTTCGCGACTATTATTACCTCAGGCTTAACGAGCTTAGTTCTCACTCTGAACTTCTGAGTCACTGAGTCACTCCCACCCAACGAGATCCACCTGAACGGTGCAAGGAAGAGCCCTTTTCATTCGCGAAAGGTGGGTTGGTAAGAAGATTTGCCTTCTCAGTTTATCCAGCCACCCGGATGACCCAAACCCTCCACCGACCTCACTCGATTCCTCGCTTGACCTCAAGTGCTTCGAATCCTTTTGGCGTCTTGGCATCTTTGTAGAGCGCGTAACCGGGTACGTCGACCTCACTGCCCTCAGGACCATCACTCAAAGATGGTGATGTATGTAGGTCTATGAAGAGAAATCGACGTTGGGGTGCTCTGCAGCTACGCTCGTGTCTCAACTCAGAATGCTTAGTCTTCGGAAACAAGTGGTATAAGTGAGACTGCACTTCCCTTTATGCCACATCCTTCCGCACTCATCTCATTTCGTTTCGTTTCGTCACCCTGTCTGATGTCCTCCATCATCTCTATACCGATGTCGTGGTTCATCTCCACCGACGCATATTAGTCTATTCCTCGGATACGTATTCAACTGGTGATGCAATTTCTCTCCGCCATCGTACTATTCAACCTAATCCAGCGTACCTACAGGCAACGGCTGCCTCGGGGCTCACTTCCTGTCCTCACAATTCGAGGTCCCAGACGAGAGTGAGCCTTGCTTGCGTCGTGCCCGCCGCTCCGGCGACCCTTATCACAAGTTACTTGGGCACAAGCAGAAAGCGAGACTCCCGCTCGAAATTTCTGCCTGCAACAACTGTTGGATTCATTTACTCGGGGTCCTTCTTCCCCTCCTGATCCACGGATGAATCACTTTCACTACTCACGTTACAGTGATCACACCTTTACGTGCCCATATACTGTAGCTACTTATTTCCTCCTCTTCACCTGAGCAAAGTCTGAAGAACGCTAGTGACTGGATAAACAGATCATACCAACCGTGACACGTAAGGACCTCTTCATTATGCGTGCAAGCTTCAATTACTACTTCTCGAGCTATAGCTCATCCCTAGCAGACAGCTATCAGGACGGTGTGATGCACGAGGGCTGACTGCTCTCACTTTTTTTTCATCTGACTGTAGGGGCTGATGGACAGTGACATCGGCCGGAGCCATTGTCCATGGGAGAGAACACGACGATTCCATCATAGTTTCGGAGTAAGAGGCATTTTCGATCGTGCTGAGAGTAAGATATCGAATACAGGAAGGCTCATGATAACTTCGATAACTCATGCTCTCTCTATGGATCAGTTTCCAGCAAAGTATGGAGCGGGCGCTTTGCGCTCCTCAAACGTCCTCGAGATTCATTTATTACACTAACTGTACCACCCATCGCTTTGAATGGGATACGTCAAAAGACCAGACCTCTCAGTGACCTCCATCATATGTCACTACCAGCACTGCGAACTTCCCTTCCTTCCATCTGTATTTCTTCGCCCTCCACTAACTCCTCGCTCTGCCCAGCGTCCGCAAACATGATCATACTCGCAGCAGTACCATGGCCCAATTCCGATGACAGACCGAACGCTTAGTCGATGTTGCTTCCACGTCTGCCTTGAAGATCACGGGCGTAAAGTTTCCGCAAGCTCAAGATGAATCGAGGAACGAGCGTGTAACGAGGTATATATTGTATTATTGCAAGTAGCATTGCGGGCCATCCGTCCATCGGAAGGCTCACTATGCTGAACAGCATGTTGATGATCGCAAATGCCAGGATGCTATCCGCTGTTAGCTGGGTGGCACGGAAAAGGAGACAGAAGGGAAGACCAGGACGCAGACATACACGAGAAAGTAGATCATGCCTTCCCTCGCAGGTTCATATAACGGTTCAGGCGGAAATGCCGTGTTGCTTTGTACATTTGAAGTGACTCCTTCACGAATTGGATAACAACAAGCACACACATCAATGTGCCGAGAATGATCTGGGCAATGTCCCCAGGTAGTACAGTCCGAAGGGGGGGTGTATATAACTGTGCACAAAACGATAAATCAAGCACTTCAGCAATGGTCACTGTAAGGGTAGAGTAATGGATATAGCATGCACAATATGAGGTTATATTTCACATACCTAAAGACTCAATCTGAGCACTGATCTCAGCACAATAAATTAGATATCCGATCACTTCAACAGCGCACAATGTGAGGAGAGTGCCAAGAATGAGCCTCGAATGACCATACAAGGCCCACACACGAAGGATCATTGCCACTGACTCTACAAATGTGATTCATCTTGACTAAAGTGAAATGAAATCTCACATTCTGCAACAATAATACAAATCATTTCAGCCCAATAAGAAAAAACTGCAAGGATTCTGCCTTTGAAGTGTGCAGATGAGCAGAATGAACAATGGAAACAGTGAATAACCATGCTCACAACTATTCAAATTCAATCAGTTACTGGGAACTCAATGTGTCATTGAGATGAAGTAGGGACACACACATCTACCAATAGTTGAACACATGAGTATTGTCGTTGATCATCAGTGATATGAAGAATCACCTTTTCAGGGACAGGTAGGAATGAACTCCCCCCTTTCGTCAGACTGGGTTAGCTGAACAAACACGGAATTTGAAGAGTCGAACGCACAGAGGGAATTAATCCTGGTGAACCGATCAGCAATCAATTGATGTATTGCAGCAGGCATCAACATACATGATAAAACACAACCCGAAATAACGAGCCTGAGTCCACAACATTAGCTCTAGCGCGGGATCATGGAGATGGCTGGGATACATACAAGAAAAAATAGTGTAGACACCCGTGTCCAGGGCTTGTTCTGCGGCTACATCAGAATATATAATCGATCCGGGAAAAGTGTTCGCTGACCCAAATGCACTCAATCTGCGAAGATTATCAACCAGTGAGATGCCTTTGTAGCGTGCCAGGGAATGTGTGAGGCATACCTCATCCGAAAACGTGAGGACTAACAATATCGAGGTTACGTCCGACGTGAAGGAACATATACAAGGACGTATCACTTACTGTAATCATACCCAACAGCAGTGAGGATCACAACTGGAAGGAACAGTAAAATTAGTGAGCAAGAAGCGCCATAATCAACGAACATACGAGTCGTATAATTATTCAGCTGAATGCCTTGGATAGCCAGCTGTAGAGCGGAAGCCATGAATTCGTTATGCAAAGTATGTTGAAACAGTGGTAAAACCCGTCAGGGATAGCAAGGTGGTATTTCAGAGACGACCTTTGAGGGGATCGTGGTACATATAAACCAATGCCGGTAGCGAACAAGAAGGCGGTGACCATCCTGGGGCGATATTGGATCTAGGCCTTGCCGAGGATATAATCACATCACATCACCGACACGTATCGGCCTGGTCATCAGATGTGCGCATGGAACTTTATAGCAAGGTTGACGCCCATTTGAGTGCCACTGGCGGACAAACCTTGCGGCCATATGCCAGATTATAGGCTCGACAGGCACAGGCTGCATCGCAGCGTATCCATAGTCACGCGCAGCTAAACGATAAATACCCAGCTCTTGTGAGCCAACGTCGGTAGGAAAACAAGAGGGCGGTTTGTGGTGCTATTGGGTATTGACCGCGTCAAGAAGATGACATGGTGCTGCATCATCCACTGGAATTATGGGCATCCTTTAGTAAGATGGCTGTGTCAGGTTGGCTGCGTGTAATTCAGGATACGCTAGATGGACATAGTGGATAAGTCGTGGTGTGACAATGCCAAAAGGTCTGGCCGAGATCATGGGTACTCCCTACCTGATATAGAAGTGCATCCTCCCATTATCGTTTCCGATTCTCCCATCTGGTGAACCGGCCACAGACACCCCTCCTAATCGAGGTTGGATGTCTGTTTCAATCCCAATCTGGGCGAGTGACATAGCTGGTAGTTATCCGGAACAGCCTTAGAAGGAGACGACGCAGAGGTTCGATCGTAGGCGCACCATGACTTGTATACTACTTACACGACACAACACGAATACTGTAAAAAGGGACGAATTAGCTTCAGCGTCATGGCTGAAAAGTATCAGGAGAATGCTTACGAGTGCGACAAGGGAATCCCTTCGCACTATAGTTGGTATGATCACTTCCATTCAGCATACCCTTTTTCTCTTCAAAGGAACACATCTGTGATTGATTTGAGTCATCGTTTTTGAAGGCGGTGAGGTACATAGACGTACTAGTTCACGGACTCCAGAATGCCGGTACAAAAAAAAAAAAGGATACACACACGGGGGGTCACGCGTGTGGTCCGCTCGTGCTTTGTTCCTCAGTGGGTTAGCTCGAGAATTCGGGCATCATGATGGGCAAACGGAGTGGCATCCACCTCGTTCATTACCCTTGAGGCGCACGGAGGACTGAGTGAGTGAGTCCATGACACGACCATACAGCCCAGAGGCATATATCAGTACCTTTCAACTCGATCCGCTCGAAAACGGACCCACATTTGCTCGGCAGCACATCCTCCTGAGCGACCAGTGCAGCCTGCGTCGCTTCGACTATGGCTGGGACGGCAGGAGCGAATCGAGTCGTGCTATGACGACACTGGTTGCGTGGCTGGCCTATCAAGCCACTTAGTGATTCGGAGGTGGTGAGTCACTGAGGGGTGAGTGAGCGCCCAGTTTTGATTCGCCATGCGTATTACGTACATAATACGGGCAGAGGATTATTTATTTATCTCAAGATATTCCATCAAATGGTCGTGTATCTTAATATTCTAAGACGTTCACATAAGTTCTTAGAAAATTCAATTGCCAGGTGTCCTCATGAAACTTCTCGAGACAAGGATTCATATTCTTATGCCGCACCAGCCCCCCGGAAGAAAAATGCTGTGCCCGACGTTATCATGTAGATGTCATTCCAAGCACGTCCAAATGGCTAATCCTGTCCGGCCACCGTGTTCTGATCGTACACGGGATCGGGAGTGCCCGTCTGTCCAGAACGACGTGAGCAGATGCACTCGATCATACAAACGAATGAAGAATACCGGACAATCCATTTGTCGTCAAATTCAAGCACGGGTGCGAACTCGTTCCCGGCGTCATCCACAGGTTTGCATATGTCAAAGCAGGCCAAGATGTGCGATATCGTGATAAAGAGTCCGGAGAGTCCAACATGCCGTCCGGGGCATGCGCTGACAGGGCGGGAATTAGCGCTTCAAAAAAATCGAAATCGAAATGAGAGAGCTGTGTACCGTCTGCCCCACCCAAACAACGTTGACTCTATTACTTTTCGTGCTGTGGCGCTGCCTTCCGTTGTAGCTAAGAACCTGGAAGGATCAAAATGTTCCGGGTTTGGAAATGCCACCGGATCCCTCAAGATCGCCCTGATCAACCATGCCAGACTTAATCTCCCACGCGATACATAATAACCTCCACATACCACATGTTTCCGCACACAGTAGATCCTTTTGGAATCTCGTAACCGAGGTACTCATCGTCTTCGATAACCATGTGAGGAAATCCTGCGTGTTGGTGAGTGACTCGAAACGAAGCAGGGGCAAATGTGATATCACACCGAGTGGGACAGCTACATTCCATCGGAGAACCTCGAGAACGATGGCATCGATGAATGGTAATAATGGGCGATCATCAAATGTTGAAAGTCGGTCCTGGCCAAGCACCGTATCGAGTTCACTTTGGCCTCGGCGTTGCGCGTCGGGGTACATGGCCATGACACCGATGAATGTGTAGGTGAAAGAGACCGTCTTCGCTAATTAATAAGGCACAGCCATCAAGACGGTATAAACTTACCGAATCCATGGCAGCGAGATACATAACTGCACTTGTGTCACGAATCAGTTCCGCCTGATGTGAACGATCCGGGTCCTCGCCCGGTGACAGTTGACTCAAAAGCGTGGATGTAAATGAAGGGCGTGCTGTCCCTGCTGCCTGACACGTCAAGGACGGTGGGTGTTACGCACAGTATGGCAAGGAAAAAGGAGAATTTACCATTTCCTTGCGTATCATGTCAAATGGTACGTGACGTAATTGATGGAAGATGACCTTGGCCTCTACAGCATCCCTGTGGAAGTGACCACCTGGTAACCAGCTAGGATAGTGTTTCACTAACGACGTGTTTGTGAGGACTCGTGTACGAAAGTGATGACGGCTTACGCCACGGGAAGATATCAACCAAATAGGGACCATTAGCGAAAGTACCCAATGCCTTTTGAACAAGTTTCAAGAGACTGTCATCGGTGCTCGTGACCTCATAGCCATAGGCTATCCGTAGTATAGTGGACGCAATGTTCCTGAAGAAACAAAGACAAAGATGGGAGTGGAGTGAGGAAACGCTCAAGGAGGAATAGGCTTACAGGCGTATTAGCGCGGCCCAATCGTTGGGATTAGCAAAGAGGTTCCGAAGTAAATTTCGGGTACTGTCCAATTGAACATACTGCCAATCCTTGGTTTGCGCTTGGAAGTAGCGCTGGACCAGGGCACGTCGCTCCCTGTGTGGTTCGCCCGAGACAAAGGCGAGAAACCAGTCATTGCCTGCACTGAGATAGCGTCATCACTGCACCTATTCGGAATTCAAATCAAACCCCTTACAGTTCACGGAGCATGGGCATTCGTGGTCGATTGGAGTATATGGCTGCACGCTTTTCCATGAGATCGGATGCAGCTTGCGCCGTGTTTAGCATGATGGTATGGCCTCCAAAAACTCGTAGATGCATGATGCTGCCTACCAGCGACGATTCAGAACAGAAAGTGGATGTCGAGAGTACGTCATTGCGTACCGTAATCCTTATACCACTTCACACAGGCCTCAGCTCTCTCCGTACCCTGTAGCATGAAGGCTGAAATATTTCCGACGAAGAAGTGTCCTTTAGGCCCCGGTGGAAGATTCTTGAGACGCCCCCGGAAGGAGTAGCAGAGAATGAGGAGTATTGAAACGGTCGCGAGCAAGTACGTCGAGGCCATTGACTGCGAGAAGGCTGTAAGTCACGATAGACTGTGGCGTATTTAGATATATCTCGAGAAGGCTGCATGTTGTATTAGGAAGCTGACTACGGCAGTACTAGCGCTGTCCGCAGGATTGCGCTGGAACCTTGCTATGGAGTTGTGATAGTAAACTGGTATCGCTTACCAAAACTAGTTTTCAGTCGCACGTGCTCATGATGAGCCTCCAGCCCGTATGGCGAGGGGGACACACTTGTTCCGTTCAACTGTCGCCGATGTCAAACAATCAGTCAAACGCACGACTATCGGCATGGCGTCCCACCCGTAAACACGTCTAACACGATCGCTCACTAGCCGACCGCCCAGCGCCGGAACAGCGCTTTTTGCAGGCGTACTGCCGGGTCAAAGTTTACGGGTCGGGTGGTCGGGTACAGGTATGTCTGTGCACCCGCGGTAATGAAAAAATCCGCGGGTGTGTTGGACGAATATGAAGTACATCCGAGTCAACGTAGCCAGTGCCTTAATCTACGCCATCTGCACCAGCTTCCGTTTCTTTGATGGCGGCGTTTCACGAATCATAACTACTAATCAGTGCACACCGCAGCCATATGTTCCTAGGAAAGGTGTGACGCAGCGCAGAGCCCAAAATGAATGACATTGCACGCGTGTGCTTCAGGCGATCTGTCGCAGTGGCGCGATCATGCTGCGCGTTTCAGATACGGTCGTGGCTAGTGCTGCTGTAATGTGACAGCGATGTCATGTTGTGCAATTGTATAAAGGCGTATTCAAATCATTAGTTTTACCCTGGACTAAATGTAGACATTGATGCAGGACACCGAGCACTGGCATGCCCGCCCATATGTCCATGTGCAAGGGACTATTTTGTCACGGCCCTTCGATTGTGCTGGCATTGACCATCATATCGTCTGACAACGGCCACCATGACAAGATCCAGTCGGCATTAAAGACGAGATTTCTAACGCTAAGGTGGTCGAGCGCCGTACGCTCGGGTGATGCACTGTCCAGTTTTCATCCACCAGTGACCCGGGATGTCAATACTCGGACGTTCGAATGTTCGGATAACTCAATTGCGTAGGTACCCGCCACGAATTGTCTCGAGGCAAGGTCTTATTTTTGACACCATCTCTGGTCCCTCCCCCCCAAAGAAAATCACAATGCCACGCTATACTGTCGTAGTAATCACATAGATTTCAAAGCAAACTTACAACCTTGTCCGACCGCCGAGCTCTCATGTTGCAAGGGATGGGGATTGCCCGTCTACCCAGACAAGATGAGCAGATTACTCGATCATACAACTAAATAATCATACCGAACGATCCATTTGTCGTCGAATTCAAGCACGGGTTCGAATTCCTTTCCTGTCTCATCTGTAGGTCTGCATATATCAAAGCAGGCCAAGATGTGCGATATCGTGATAAAGAGTCCGGAGACTCCAACATGCCGTCCGGGGCATGCGCTGACGGGGCGGGAATTAAAACAAATCGAAATCGAAATGAATGAGCTGTGTACCGTCTGCCCCACCCAAACACCGTTGATTCTATTACTTTTCGTGCTGTGGCGCTGCCTTCCGTTGTAGCTAAGAACCTGGAAGGATCAAAATGTTCCGGGTTTGGAAATGCCACCGGATCCCTCAAGATCGCCCTGATCAACCATGCCAGACTTAATCTCCCATGCGATACATAATAACCTCCACATACCACATGTTTCCGCACACAGTAGATCCTTTTGGAATCTCGTAACCGAGGTACTCATCGTCTTCGATAACCATGTGAGGAAGCCCTAGGTGTTTGTGAGCGACTCGAAACGAAACACAAGTAATAGTGTTTAACATACCGAGTGGGCCTACCACATTCCATCGGAGAACCTCGAGAACGATGGCATCGATGAATGGTAATAATGGGCGATCATCAAATGTTGAAAGTCGGTCCTGGCCAAGCACCGTATCGAGTTCACTTTGGCCTCGGCGTTGCACGTCGGGGTACATGGCCATGACACCGATGAATGTGTAGGTGAAAGAGACCGTCTTCACTAATTAATAAGGCACAGCCATCAAGACAGTATTAAGCTTACCGCATCCATGGCAGCGCTATACATAATTGCGGCTGTGTCACGGATTAGCTCCGCCTCATGTGAACGTTCCACGTCTTCGTCTGGTGGTAGTTGACTCAAAAGCGTGGATGTAAATGAAGGGTGCGCTGTCCCTGCTGCCTGAAATATTCGGCACGGCGGATGTTATGCACAGCATAGCAAGGAAAAAAAGAACTTACCGTTTCCTTGCGCACCATGTCAAACGGTACGTGACGTAATTGATGGTAGTTCGCCTTGGCCTCTGCAGCATCCTTGTGGAAGTGACCACCTGGTAACCAGCTAGGATAGTGTTTCACTAACGACTTATTTGTGAGGAGTCGTGTACGAAAGCGATGGCGGCTTACGCCACGGGAAGATATCAACCAAATAGGGACCATTATCGAGAGAACCCAATGCCTTTTGAACAAGTTTCAAGAGACTGTCATCGATGCTCGTGGCCTCATAGCCATAGGCTATCCGTAGTATAGTGGACGCAATGTTCCTGAAGAAACAAAGATGGGAGTGAGGAAACACTTAAGGAGGAATGGGCTGACAGGCGTATTAGCGCGGCCCAATCGTTGGGATTAGCAAAGAGGTTCCCAAGCAAAGTTCGGGTACTGTCCAATTGAACATACTGCCAATCCTTGGTTTGCGCTTGGAAGTAGCGCTGGACCAGGGCACGTCGCTCCCTGTGTGGTTCGCCCGAGACAAAGGCGAGAAACCAGTCATTGCCTGCACTGAGATAGCGTCATCACTGCACCTATTCGGAGTTCGAATCAAAACACTTACAGTTCACGGAGCATGGGCATTCGTGGTCGATTGGAGTATATGGCTGCACGCTTGTCCATGAGATCGGATGCGGCTTGCGCCGTGTTTAGCATGATGGTATGGCCTCCAAAAACTCGTAGATGCATGATGCTGCCTACCAGCGACGATTCAGAACAGAAAGTGGATGTCGAGAGTACTTCATTGCGTACCGTAATCCTTATACCACTTCACACAGGCCTCAGCTCTCTCCGTACCCTGTAGCATGAAGGCTGAAATATTTCCGACGAAGAAGTGTCCTTTAGGCCCCGGTGGGAGATTCTTGAGACGTCTCCGACAGGAGTAGCAGAGAATGAGGAGTATTGAAACGGTCGCGAGCAAGTACGTCGAGGCCATTGACTGCGACAAGGCTGTAAGTCACGATGGACTGTGGCGTACTTATATATATCTGTTTTTATCTCCAGAAGGTTGCATGTTGTGTCAGCAAGCTGCTGGTGCTGCTCGCTAAGTGAGGTAACGTCGGAGTCGGGGGTTCTCACCACGGGTTTTGAAGTTGCAGCGCATTGCAGAGCAGTGTATCACTTCCAATTTTGAAATCGGAACCAGTCGTGCCCCCGGTCATATATCTCCTCAAAGCGCCGCGTGGTCCTAATTTCCTGGAAGAGGCGTACCACATGTATGTTCATCGCCCGATCTCAAATGATGTCAAGCGCATGATCGTCGACCCGGAGATGGAGTCCCACCAAGAAACGTCCCTTTTACACAATCGGAGAAACGATCATTCACTAGTCAAAGAAATGGCGTCAACGAGCTCGCTGACCACCAGTCGCAAGGCCGCCATGTAATAATCACTTTTCAAATGAGAACCATCGACAAGTATGAGTTGACGGACTATGTATATTTTGCTTATCCTTACCTTGTGATCAGTGTGGCATACTTCATTCGAGAGCCGGACGGGTAAACTGTAAAGTGACTATATTTAACGTCATGCATGAGACCATACATATCTGCAGATGAAACCTGCACGTTTCATAGGGTAGATCTTGATACCTTGGCGTTGCACACTTTGCGAGGGCAAGCTGCACCTCTTGGAGCGAGATGTCAAGTGTTCTGTGAGGCTTCGTTAAAGTTCGTCGCAGAGATATCTACCAATCGACCATCGCCCATGCCGCACCCGTATGCCATAGTCGCCCTTATAGAGCGTGGTTCACTTGAGTCCGTCCGCTCGTCTGAGTATTTCCCGCCGTCGGCTTCGGCGGATTTCCACCCTTCGGATCAGGCCTTCTAAAAACTGAGGTGACTTGAGTGAGGGAAGTTGAGAAATACCATGACAACAAGGACGTGGAACGTACGTCTTTTTCCACATCCGATCAAACATATGACAACTTCACGATATAACGTGTTGATGCGGCGCTTGGCAACTCCAGTGAGCTGCGGTCGTGTAAGGGGCACGTCCTGGTGATGGGATATCCCGATGATTGTGAGCTGTGGGTTACGAAGCACAATGAGGCAAGGTTTTGCCGGATGAAGGGCATAAGACGCCTGCGTGAGCTGGTAATGTTGAGGTGGAAACTTTTTATGGTCCGGCTTTGATAATCCGAAACATGTCACTTGACGCTGGGTAGAAAGCAACGGTTGCGCATGGCTGTTGCCACCTGTTGAGCTGGAAACTACTGCGTGCACATCAGCAAATCCTCAAACTACTCAACACCTATGGCAAGATCAGATAAGTTTTCACAACATAGGCATGACATAATCCAAAACAGATTTCACCTAGCCTAGCAGCCTGGGAAACCACCTATGTTTGGTACAAATATTTCACAACAAACTCAGAAAATGTGGTTCACTTTGCCTGGAAAACTTAGGTTTACTAAAATAGTTCCTGTATTTATTCTAAATAAGAAATAAGCATTTATGAGAGTAAATTATTAATGACATTTTTTTAAAAGCAAAAATATTTGTGAGGCCTACAAATGTAACCTCTATTACCTAATATGTGTAGATAACAGATTTCAAGCCAAAGTCTTACTCGGGTTCACCCACAAACCTTGAGGGCCACTAGGGGATTTGCACAGGGGGCTGCTCAAAGGCGTAGAAAAGGATCAATGATCTCTTGAAGCCCCCACGACAGGCTAGGGCTGCTAGGCCAAGCAAAGTGATTGCGAAAAGAGTAGCGGTAATTTCCCTTAGCCACAGAAGTGTAGGGTCTTGCAATAGATAATAAAGAGTCATTGACTGTCATTGCAACCACATGGGAATTGTGGTGCTTGATTTTTTGTTCATGCAATTGTTGTTTGGTATGGAAAGCAGGATAGACATGGCACTAGTATGATAGTTGGTTTGGGACAGATGAGGTTTGTCTGTGAGACTTACCACCATTTTAGAGGGAGGCAGGTAACAGGCAGACCACTATGGGCTATGACAGGATAATAAGAGATGAGGATCTATTGTGATAGAGTAAGTTAACAATTGGATGGCCCAAGAGGGAAATAGTTAATGTACTTTCTTTGCTGAGGAAAACAAGTCCTTTCATTCTCTTTTACCAGAATGCAACCTTGTTATTTTGTCGTGAGGGGAATGATGATAGGAATGATAATGTATTCCACTCAGGAAGACAAAGGGTATCCTTGTCCTTTAAGGGTGAATGTGATAATGTATGTTCTATATATTGGGAGTGCTGTAGTATTGTAGTAATGTACTGATAATGAAAGGATTGAAAGATGGTGTATAATATACAGGAGGGTGTAAGAAACTGTTGTGATATTCTCTCTGTCATGGTCCTATGTAGTTGCACTGTCTGTGGGGGGAAAGAAGTAAGTAAGGAAGTAAAACAAAATCATGGGCACAATGACCATATTCAAATCAGCTTGCAGCACTATGATCGGGCACCCATCAAGGTGACAATTTTATTGCCATGTCATTTCCAGCTCTATTAGGTTCCTAGTCTAGTAATTGTAAGACAGCCAGACTGTCAACCAAAGATGTACCCAAAGACATACCTGATGTGAGTTGTATATCTTGATAGGTTGACAGGATGGGATGAAACACTACTACTGTTGTAGGATGCCTCAATTGTTGATATTGGGCAATGTATATTGGCAATGACTTTACAAAATAAGACCACAGATGTGAGTTGGTCCTCAGGAAGTTATTGTAACACAATTTGATAGTGCTGGTAGGACTCATCAATTGAAGAGATTTTGCAAAATGTGCTCAAAATGACTTTACAAGATGGAGTATTGGCTCTTGAAGATGGAGAAATGGTTGTATTACCACTGCTCCTGTCCAATGCCACACCACTCCCAGCTAACCTACTAAAGGCAACACTGTGGACACTAGTTGACAAACCTTCAGATGTGGTTTTCACTCAGCTTGTCCTCATTGACCATGAGCTATACAGGCTGACACAGACCATTTCTGCCATGGTAGATGGCTTAGATATACAAGGAGCACAAGGGACAGCAATAGTGAATCTGTGGAAGGAGTTGATTTGGCTAGAGGAGAACAAGTATAGAATTGCACACATGGACATTGTAGGGGACAATGCAAATGAGCTACTTTTTAGTGAATTAACAGGCAAGATGGAGCAGGTTCTGGCAGCTTTGACAAGCATCAAAATAACCTTGGAGGCATGGACTCAGGAAGATGTTCATCAAAGGGAGCATGCAGTCGCGATAATCCACACTGGTGAGACACTTCCATAATTTGATCTTCAGCTGCTGATTAACCTATAGAAAGTAAATTTTACCTATATTTTTGAAATGCCAATCCATCTATTCTCTTGCTGATGCTCATAGCACTCATCTTCAATGTCTTCAGTTATGTCACAAACCCCTGGTGTAACACTTTACTGGGCTTGCTGAACCTCTTGCTGACTACTCTTCTTGGGGAGCCTGCGGTGGCAGAGGGTAAACCCAGTCACCCTGGAGCAGGATATCTCTCCAGCAACATATATAGTGTTCACAAAAAATTTAATCTTGATCTGATAACCCACACTTATGCAACCTGCCCCCAATGTTGTTGCACTTATCTGCCTGTTAAATGGCATGTCTATCCCAAACATTGCACATTCACAAAGTATTGGGGAGGTCAGCCCTATGGCTAGTTGTTAGTCAAGGCGGTGAAACAAGGCAGCACAAACATTAAAGTATCCATAAGGCCAATTGTGATTCAGGATTATGGTGACTTCTTGGCTGGACTATTGAGTCATCTAGGCATGATGAAAGTACTAGAATGTAGAACGCTGCTCAACGACACACATCAGCTGTGGGATATCAAAGATGGGACAGTGATTACTGAAGTTAAGGGCCTTGATGGAAAATTCTTTATAGATAGGTTAAAGAGGAGTGACCTCTGGCTAGCTTGGAGCCTTAGCATTGATTGGTTCAACCCTCATGGAAACAAGACTGCCAAGAAGAAGAAATCAGGGGGCTCAATTGTGATGACTATCCTCAATCTCCCTCCTAGACTTCAGTACAAACTGGAGAATATTTATCTGGTGGGCATCATTCTGAGGCTGAAAAAGCCTTTCCTTGATGAGGTTAATTACTTTCTCTGACCACTTGTTGACTGCTTTGAAGCTGCTTGGAAATTTGGAGCCTTGTTCACAAAACCTGCACTGCATGCTATAGGTCACTTGGTACAATTGGCCATAGCTCTTGTCATTAGTGACATACTGGCTGCCCACAAGATCAGCAGTTTTGCAGGCGCTATTTCATGGCACCTCTGTAACCTTTGCTGGCTGCAATAGTCAGATAGAGGAAACTTCAACTATAATAGTTGGCAGCACCGCACCAGCCAGGAACAACACAAAGCAGCCACTTGATGGAGGAATGCAGACAGCAAAAAGAAACACGATAAGATCTTCAGGGAGACAGGCATATGGTGGTTGAAGCTGCTGTATCTGTTACGCGAAGCGTACTAGTGGGGATGATGAGCTAGCAAAGTAGCACCTCTACCACGGAGAGGGTGCACTTCCTTCATCTCTTGTGCTAGCGAAGACTAAGATACTTGCCACACGAAGGCAAGGCTAAGGAGGACTGAGGTTGAGACTGAGGGACGACTGAGGGACTCAGGGTGATCCAAGAGTACGCTAGATTGCGCAGATCGAGAATAAGGAGAAAGTACAGAAGGCAAAGTACTTAAATAGAGAGGGATGCGTAATCGTAGAACACGATAGAAAGAGAAGGAAGATTAGCTAATCAAGAGGTATGTGTAAGAATAGAATGTGATGGAATCTTGGAGAAGATTAGCTAATCACACGATTATGAGAGAAATCGTGGTGGAGATAGAAAGTTCAAGAAAGAATATAAAGATGAGTGTGATCGCCACACGAGAAGAGAAGAATGTGATTGTAGAAATAGAGAAACATACCTTTAATGCGAGAAGTCGAAGGATGAAGAATAGAGAAGCAGTATGTAGAATGAAAGAGGAGGAAAATTGTAACATTACCCCCATCGTACATTTGAGCCCCAGGCTTGAGAAGTCTACACTCCTGAAGGGGAAAGAGATTGTCCAGTGACAACATAAGATGCTTGTTCGACGGTATAGTGTTCATAGGGGCAATCAGCAAGGAGATGACCAAGGTTATTGCAACGTCCACAGATGTGACGTGGACAGAAGAGGTCAGCGTGTCCCCAACGGGAGCATGTAGTGCATTGTTGGGATAGGCAATTGCAAGGGGAATGGCCAGGACAGGAGCTACGGCATGAGGGACATTGATAGTCTGGACAGTCGACTCGATAATGACCAAACAAACCACACTGGTAGCAATGAGTGGAAGTGGTGGCAGGATTGTGAACAAGAGGAGAAGGGATAACACGAACAGCGGAGGAAAGAATCTGAGATCCATCAGAAAAGCGATGATAGGTGACCAGCTCACAATTATGAGCAATGATGGTTGGGTCAACAAGAAAGTCATCAGGATGGGAGACAATGATAGGCTCGTCGTCAGAATGGGAGAAGACCTCGGGTGAAGAGGTAAGAGTGGACTCCAGGAGTGGGGATGGAATGCGGTCGGCAGAGGGAGCAGGAACACGAATGGGAAGGGAAATATCAGGAGAAGGGGGAGAAAGTGGGGTGGCAGAAAAGGATTCTATATAGCGATCACGAGCATCTTGGGGTAAAGAAAGAAAGATGGGTTTAAAAATGCGAAAGGCAAGTTGTGGAGGAAGACGTTCAAAGTAGGTATGAAAACCATACAAGTGGAGGATGGAAAGAATATGCTCCGGAAGACGGTTAATTTGTGGGCAAAGAGGAATGCCAAATTCCTCAGGGAGATCCCTGGGAACAGCGCGAAAGTGAGAAAGTTGAACTTGGGAGATGGCAAGGAAAAGTTGGACTAGTTCCACCGAGATGTCATCTTCAGAGAATAGAGAATCATTTTCGAGGGCAAGGACGAAGTCTGGCCAAGCGAGGGCAGCGGTGTAGAGGATGTTGATGTAGTGGGCAGGGAGGAACTGTGGGCAGACTGGCATGGTGCGAAGAAAGGGTAAAGGTGGAGTGAAGGAAAAAGAGGAGGCGGGGGAGTGTTACATTTGGGCCGGGTAAGCTCGCACGTAGCTGCAAGATAACTAGGACTGGGGGCGAGGACTAGGACTTGAAGAAGGCTTCGTTATAGAGAGGCCTTTAGCTAGGACTGAGGGACTTGGGACCGAAGTCAAATTGAGAGAGGCAAGACTAGACGTAGAATTGCGGAGCTCAAAGTTAAAGTATACAGGTCGTGCTAGTACGGTTTATATACGTTGGGCGAGGCTAGCACGGACCAAGACTATGAAAGGAAAAAGGAGGTAAAGGATAAATGAAAGAACATCGCAGAATGCGATGGAAGTGGACAGAGCTCTGTTGAAGAGTAAAGAATGATGACTATGTATGACTCAGTGTGTGAGTTAGTTGTAGAAGTCTGATGAAACGGAAGGAAGGAAAGTGAATGTAATCTTGATGACGATGAAAGGTGAAACCGTAGTTTACCGTGGAGAAGTCATTGAGGAAAAAGGAAATGAAATAAAGCATACAAGAAGAAAGATAAGTCCGGTGAATCGTAACATTACCCCCCCACCATGCGTCGAGTCTCCGACGAGAACCAGTTCTTGAAGGACACATGTACCGCGGAGGTGAATCACAGATCTAAAGCGAAAGCACCAGGGGAACCGGTGACGTTGGCATAGGCAACGTCATCCCAGACGTCATCGACGTGTGCGTCGGTGTCGGGAAGCGGGGAGATAGGAGAGACAGTACGACGACGACGAGGGATGGAGGAACGCTGCGAAGGGCGAGGGAAAGAGCCCGAACCCGAAAGAGATTGTTGGGTAAGGGATGACCCCGACGAGGAGGAGGATGTGGGACGACGGGGAGGGCGAGGTCGTGGCCTAGTGGGACAGCGAACTTGCGCGTGTCCAGGTGCCCAGACGAGGCACAAGGGATATTGATACTGGGGACATTGGACGCGACGATGTCCGAGACGGTGACATTCGAAACAGGCCTCCGAATAGCGGGGATGATTTGGAGGTAGGACAAGCCGACCATCCAGACCGGTTAACCATGCGTCGGTGTGGGCGAGTGAAGCCTCGATGGCAGGGTCGAGGGGGGAAGAAGAGGCACTCGGCGTCGGGAGAGATGAATATGGAGGAGGCTGGACTCCTTGTGCGAGGGTCAGCTCTTGGGTATAGCGTTCGACATCGGCGAGAAATTCGCCGAAGTGTAGTTGATATCCCATTGTTACGAGTGCGCCGCGTAGGTGATCCCGGATATGTCGCATAATCCCTACAATGAGGGTCATGTGGGCGTCTGGGTTGGTGGAATTGTTGCAGATCAGGAGATCCATGTGTTCAGTTTCGAGGAGTGCCTTGTACAATGCAAGGAGGGGGGAGCCGTAGTCCAGGTGACTGGTGGCTGGGATGGCTAGGCGGGAGTCAGTGATGCGATGGAGCATCACCTGGGCGTATGTGTCATCTGGTTCATCGGTTCGGAGACGATGAGACGCTGGTGGGAGAAGAACCGATAAAATCAGTGGGTGAGAACTTATAGGTCTAGTGGCAAAAGGATCGGGCGTATCTAATGCGGGTCTCGCCACCCGCCAGGCATCATCGGGACTCTCTCGCCACCCTGCTTCCGCTGTTACGGAATCTGAGTCGCTGTTGTCATCGGAGTTATTGTGGAGGCGAAGACGGATTTGTTCTGGGGCGGTGGCGAAGGAATTTGAGGAGGAGGCATCGTCGACCAATTCTGGGATGGGGGAGACGGAACGGACGGTGTAGGTTAAGCCCATGATGAGGGAAAAGGAAATGAGGGGAGGTTAAAAAGTATGATGAAACGGACAATAATCGTATCTACAGAAGTAAGCGTGTTGTAGCGAATGGGAACTGGGGACTTTGTAGCGGAATTGAAATTTGAAGTGCGAGAGTTTTTCTTTTGGGACGAAGTCAAACATATAATTGGAAAGGGAGAAAAGAATGGGGAGTTTCAAAGTCTGTGACGTTTTTTATAGTCTCGTAGCAGTGCTGTGGAATGTTTCAAGTTCCGCTCGGGAACCCACGAGTCTTCCTCGGCAGTGTACCCTTTCCATCGGATTAGGAAGGAGTGGTGTGCTGCGGAACCACGATCTCGTCGGATTTCCTCAATTTCGTATTCTTCTTCGCCGTCTATTAAGTCCGGTGGTGGTTGTGCGAAGTTTGTTCCGTAAATATCATTCTCACGATAGGGAGAAAGAAGGGAAGCATGGAATACCGGATGGATCTTCCAAGTTTGTGGTAGGCGTAGTTGATATGTAATCGGTGAAAGGATTTTTGTGATGACGAATGGCCCTTCTCGTTTTGCGGCGAATTTGGGGTTTACTACGAGACGTTTTAAATTCCTTGCTTCCAACCATACCTTTTCTCCTATTTTGAACGGGGTAAACTGTTGTTTGGATCTCGCTGCCATGGTTTGTCTAGTGAGTTCGTGAGCGGCGAGAGCTTCATTTCTGGCTGCTGTGAGAAGTGATATGCGTTGGTTTACGGCCGGAAGAGTCGATGATGGAATAACCGTTGGTAGGGCTTGGGGTTCGAAGCCCATCATGAGAAAGAAGGGCCATTTTCCAGTGACCGAATGGGGGCGGTGGTTGTGCACGAATTCTGCCATCGTAATATGATTGGCCCAGGTTGTTGGCTCGTTCCCACAGAAGATCCGTAAATACGTTTCTACTTCCTGGTTCACACGTTCTGTTTCTCCGTCGGTCTGTGGGTGATACGCGGTGGAAATAGCGAGTTGGTATCTGAGGAGTCGCCCTAATTCCCTGGCGAAGGAAGAAGCGAATTGAGGGCCACAGTCGGAGATAATCTTTTCATACAGGCCAAACCGAGTGAAAACATGGGTAAAGAATAACGAGGCAATTCCTTCGGCTGTCACCGTGGCGGTGGTTGGACAGAGAACCACCCCCTTCGTAAGGCCATGGTCGACCACGACCAAGAGGGCGTCAAAACCGGAGGAGGAAGGGAGACCGGTGATCAGGTCGCACGAGACCTGTTGAAAAGGGCGCGTGCACGTAGAACGGATAGGCATAAGCGGAGGTGTGGAGGGATGAGTGTTGGCCTTGTTGCGCTGGCAGGTGGCACAGCCTTCGACGTAACGGCAGACAAACAACGCCAAGCCAGGCCATCAGGAAGTCGCGGCAACAAGCTGGCGGGTCTTCAGGTACCCCGGGTGTCCTGCCATTTCATGGTCGTGGCACCCGGACACAACGGAGCGCCGGAGAGCGTTGTCACAAGGAATGTAAACGCGGCCCTGATAGAACAGTTTGCCATCGACAAAGGACCAGTCAGACGGGTGACGGATAGCAGAGGAACCGGGCAGAGGTTTGGGGTGGAGCCAATCGAGGACAATAGGGTCCGAAATGGAGGCCCGACGGATTTGTCGATCCAGAGCGGCGTCAATTAAATTTACGAACAAAGAGTCGGGGAGAAGGGTGACATCGGCGTTGTCGGAAGTGGCAGTGGCGGGGATGTGATCGGAACGACGAGAGAGAGCATCTGGACCCGCAAGGAGTTTCCCAGGAACGTGATCAATGCGAAGATCAAAGTCCTGGAGATCCAAAAGCCAACGGGCTTGGCGACGATTGAGTAGTTGAGCCTGGCGAAAATAAGTGAGGTTTTTGTGATCAGTGAAGACCTGGATGGGGGCGGAGGAACTGAGAAGATAATGACGCCAGGCTCGTAAGGCACGTAGAATAGCAAGAAGTTCGCGGTCATGGATGTCGTAATTGCGTTCCGCAGGTGTAAAGGATTGGGAGAGATAAGAACAAGGATGCCAATCCCCGTTAGTATCGGTTTGCAAAAGGATGCCGCCGGTAGCCCATTTGGATGCATCGGTGGCGATAGCGAAAGGTTTGGCGATGTCAGGAAGGTGAAGGACGGGTTTTGTCATGAATGCTGCTTTAAGGGAGTCGAAAGCAGTCTGACAGGCTGGGGTCCAGGCCCATGGGACGGTTTTCTTGGTGAGATCAATGAGGGGTCTAGCTAGGGTGGAATAGTCGCGGATAAAACGGCGATAGAAATTGGCAAAACCGAGGAAGGAACGGACTTCCTTTAGAGTAGTTGGTGTTTTCCAGGCAGAAATGCCATTGAGTTTGACGGAGTCCATGGCCAATTGACCGGGTTTGACTACCATGCCGAGATATTCAACTTCGGCGGTATCGAAGACGCATTTCTCCAATTTGAGGTGTAGGTCCAGGTCGTTCATGCGTTGAAGAACATGCCTAGTATTGCGTTCGTGGGTTTCTTTGTCTGGGGAGTAAATTAGCAGATCATCCATATAGATGACTAACCATCCTTCTGCGATCATGTCCCAGAATGAATCATTCATAAACCGTTGAAAGGTGGCAGGGGAATTCGTCATGCCGAAGAACATGACTGTTGGTTCGAATAACCCGCGATGGGTGATAAATGCCGCCTTCCATTGGTCTCCGTCTTTGATCCGAACATTGTTATAGCCCCATCGGACGTCAAACTTAGTAAAATGTTTGGCGCCTTTTAGTTTGTCAATCAAATCGGTGATAAGCGGTAAGGGGTAGGCGTCGCAGACGGTATGTTCATTTAGGTATCGGTAATCTTGACATGGGTGAAGTTTTCCATCTTTCTTCTTGACGAAGAAGAATGGTGAAGCCTGTGGAGAATTAGATGGGCGAATTTTACCGGATTTGAGATGTTCGTCGATGAAATCATCTGCTGCTTTAGTTTCATCAGTAGATAATGGGTAGAGTTTACCGATCTTGGGGGTGAAAGAATCCTTGAGATTAATAGCGTGATCATAGGGTCGGATAGGTGGTAGGGTTCCTGCAGCTACCTCGGAAAACACCGGTCGGAAGTCTTCGTATTGGATTGGAAGAGTCACTTTTGGCTTATGGGCAAGATTTTGTATAGCTAAGTCTGTGGATGTGGTGTAAGCTCGGATCATGGCTGGGGATACGCATCGTGGGGTTAGGTATCGTTTGTCTCCTTTGACAACATGATTAATGCAATAGGACGTTATTGCCTTCTTGGTAAAATCTTCAGGTCGAAGGAAGTCTTCGTTGTTTGTTTCGAGGTAGTCGTAGAGTCTTTTGTCTAAGTCATGAGTTATCACGGCATGTCGTACTGGATGGGGTTCAGTTTTGTAAAATCCAGGGGCTTGCTCGTGTTTTTGGTTTTGTTTCTTGACTTCTGTGGCTAGGTCGTTTGATCGATCGGTTTCGGGTCGAAGTAGCAAGTGATTCCTCTTCCAATCGATCATAGGATCTTCCCGTTGAAGCCATGGGAAGCCTAGGATTATGCGATCGTTTCCACATCCCATGACGTGGAAGAGAACCTTAGTAGTGACGCCGCCGATTGTGACATAGAGATCGGCAATGAAATGAATTGTTCCTTTAACGTTTAGGGATCCATCCACGTTTTTGACAGGAATTGGTTTGGGTAGTCGGGTACAAGGGATTCGATTCTTTCGAACGAACCCCCAATCGAGGCAATTGATGTGTGCCCCTGAGTCTACTAGGGCAGTGGTGACGACGGTTTTGGTACTCGCGGGGATTGATAGGGTAGCGGTTATGAATAATGATTTCGTGGATTTAGATTTTACAGGCGAGTACCTATGGGAAGGAGAGGCTGACGTCGTTACAGACTCCCCTGTTAAAAAGACTGAATTTTGTTGACGAGGATTTCGTCGTCTTCATCGTCACATTCCATCAAGTCCGGGATTTCTCCCGTCTCTTCTTCGTCAGTTCTTTTCATGACTACATCAACATCTTCTTGCTTCTTTTCTCTCCAAGTTGCTTTAATGTTGACGAAGCGGGTCTTACATTTATTGGCCGAATGACCGGGAAGACGACACTTGAAACAGAGTCCCTTTTCTTGACATTCTTTTCGTGATTCCGGTGTAAGTCTGGGCGGTCTAGTGACGGTGGTTGCATCTACTTCCATGGCGTTTGGATCTTTGCGAGGAAAAGAAAACGGACGTGAGACAGGAGTGGATGTGTGGAAGGTACGTGCTTTGATTTCTCTAACTCTGTCCCAGGCTGCATTAAAAGATGCCGCCTTTTCGTACCATTTATCGATCGAGTCGGGTACTGGGTCCATGGTCATGATGCGCATCATGAGATTGGAAGGGATTCCAGCGGAGTAGTAGCCGATTAAGACGTTGTGGTCTGTGATTCCGGCACGTGCAGCGTTGGTCTGGAATTCAGTAGTGTAGAGATTGAGAGAAGGGGTGAATACACCTTTATTCAAGACCATCTTCTTCGTGGAGAGCCAACCGATGGCTTGGTTGACGACATCATGATGTTTGAATGCCTTGTTAAGCTTAGCGGTGAAAGAGGCCCATGTTCCCATGTTGAGGGTGCCGTCATTTTGTACACAGCTGACTCGGAATGTAGCTGCCCAGCTTTTAGCGGATCCTTTGTTCATGTAAGACAGAGCAAAGGCGATTTGCTTAGCATCGTTGTTGTAAATCTCGGAATTGGTGCTGAGATAGAACACCACGTTGTTATACCATCCCATATAGTCAGAATAGTTCCCATTGTACTCCTGAGGAGCATTGAGTCGTAGTTCGGTGGGTCGATTAGTCATTGGCAATACAGTGACAGGGGATCGGGGTGAAGGTTGGGCAGGCGCTAGGGTTTGAAGTGGCAGTTGTACTGGGGTTACTGGCGAAGTTTCTTCATTGTCTTCGTCTTCGTCAGAGTGTTCTGAGAGATCTTCGTCGTCAGACGATTCTGGAATAACTGGGGGAGGATGTCGAGGTGTTGTTCTCGACGCTCTGGGAGTACTAAAAGACAGGATGAAGGGTGATACAGCTCACGGTGGTAGTGGCTGTGCAGAAGGTAACTTTGAGCTTTTGTTACGTGTGGGCCGGGTAAGCTCGCACGTAGCCGCAAGATAACTAGGACTGGGGGCGAGGACTAGGACTTGAAGAAGGCTTCATTATAGAGAGGCCTTTAGCTAGGACTGAGGGACTTGGGACCGAAGTCAAATTGAGAGAGGCAAGACTAGACGTAGAATTGCGGAGCTCAAAGTTAAAGTATACAGGTCGTGCTAGTACGGTTTATAT
>JBBPJJ010000069.1:0-28658 GCA_038088635.1 Veloboletus limbatus
TTATATCTGTATTATACATGTCTGGATATCGAATACACAGAATCTGTGGAGCGATCGGTGTCCGTTATGAGTCTGTCTTGAATACAGTCTCCACGAGTTTTTGTACCTCAGCTGCCACGTCCTCTGAAGTGCTCCTGACTGTGACGCGGCATAACTTTGCGCAAGTTAGGATCAAACAAACCGTGCAGAGTCAGAAAACATACCTTTGCCTCGCGATTCGGCTCAAAGCGAAGCAAGCACCCAACCTTGCCATCTACAGAGGTGTGCAGAACCCCGGCTCCGACAAGATTGCTCGGATTTGGATCAATATCTTGTAGGATTTCCAGATGGTTGCCGGTGATCACTTGTCGATTGCGTGCGAGGTCAATGTGTCCCGTGTTGTCCAATGATATCGGGAAAACAACCTGGGACTCCCTTGGCGGCCCCCCAATCAGCTTCCAGCGTTCGAAGAAATCTGCCTGCCCGAACTTGACACCCTCAAAGAACTTTGTAATCGTGATCGGCAGTCGTATCGAGATGGATTGGTGGGCTCCTGCCAAGAATGACACTGTCAACACGGGGAACGAAGTAAACACCTTCTTGCACTCGACGTGTAAGATTTGTTGACTTTGAGTACGCGGAGCAAGTATATTTGTGGGGATTTTAGCAAATGTAGCGGAGAGTGCGTCCGGGTCGCTAACGTGGACAGTGGACGTGAACGACGTGAGAGGAACGGAAACTTTGTTTCCAAAGTATATGGCGAGCTGTCCGAGGTGGCCCTGGAATCTTGACTTGATACCGACCTGTATCTGCACATCTTCGTAGAGCACCCCTTCGGCACTATACGTCAGTTTGTTGAACCATTTATCGATCCCAGGCCCGATAGTAAGCCGGGGGACTGCCTCAGACTCTGGAGGATGACTGGGCGCAGACAGATCAAGGCCAGCGAGCGAGTTCAGCACCCCATCCGCATCCGGAGTACCCGAAGCTGTAGCTGAACTGCTTGAGAGCACCTCTTTACTCCTGGTCGCTCGGTGCTTCGTTAGCTGGCGCTCGAGGTTGATCTCCTTCCCCCCATGTATCCAGGTACGCTTGTCCTCTGTATCGCCAAGCTTGCGATTCAGCCGACTCATCAATCCACTGATTCGAGGTGGGAAAGGAGGCATCTCCTCGCAAACATTCTGCAGCATTTCGTCGTCATCTGATCTGCATGCGAGGGCATAGAACTCGCAGGCACGCTGTTGGAGTTCGGCATCTAGGACGTGCCTATAACGTTCGAAGATGTTGACAAGCTGGGTCTTTATTTCCGGAAAGACATTGACCCATTTGATATAAGTGGAGAGGAGTAGAGAGCGTGTGGCGGCAACGCAGAATTGCGATTTCGAGTGCAATACTTGAAACTGTTCAATGGGGCTATATCCCGGTTCATTTGCAATGAGATGTCCATATTCACCCAAGATATAGCCTGTTACACTGCAAGTCAGAATCACGACACGGTCGCGAGCTATGCATCATACCTCCCACTTTGACCAGACTCTCGTGCGCAACGGGCGCCTTGAGATGCTCAAAGACAACTCTGGCGGCATACTCCTGAAGGTCCTCTGTGTTTGTTACAATCTGCACTACTCGATACCACACTTCGTCTCCAACATGGTCGCCAGCAGCGCTGATAAGCTGCAATATGGTGTCGACATACCACTTGTAGGAGCTTGCATATTTTTCAGTGAGAATGGCAATTTTAAGCACCATTTCTTCCCGTAACACGTAGTCTGCAACCTTGAGATATCGGAGGAGTTCTCCGACGATCAATTCCGAGTTATCGACGTCACACATGCTGTAGAGTAGATCCAGGGCACGCCTCCGAACAGATATATCCTTGTCACGAAGGGATAGGATTATCGTGCCTTGATGCTTCTTCAAGGCGTCGAGCGAATCTGCACGCGCTGCGAGATGAGCCATCGTGTCCAGCCCCAGATACCGAACGTTTGTCTCCTTGGAAGAAATAAAACGAGCGAGGAGAACAGCAGCCGTGTCGACCAGAGGTGAATTGGTATCCAAATGGATGGCGAGACTGATGGCTTCAAAAAGGACTGCGTGCTGCGCATTATTATGCTGCACATTTCTCGAAGGTTCGGCACTGTTACTCATGATCGTCTGAAGGACCTCGTGCAACGCATTGCGAAGTGCGGGATCCTCTGCGAGTTCCGTTCGGTGAAATGCTTTCGTAGGAACGACTGACACACACCTGTGGCGGGATAATACTGTAGAAGCCGTAGGAGCTTCACTTGTAACCACGGAGTGGGAACTTTGTAGTAGGCATATGTAGCCGAGTACTCGTGTTGGATAATCAACTTCGGAAATGTGAACGGACTCTCAAGGCACTTGCGATAGCACGACATACTCACACGGTACAAACGATCAACAGCCTTGGTATAACACACCGCAAAGGCATCAAGATGGTCTTGGGCAAGTGCCATAACCAGACTTGTCACACATAAAACAACACCCTGAAGACGATCATTTTTGTCAGAGATATGCAAAGAAAGATAGTTTGGAAACGTGCCAAATCTGGATCATCCATGATAGATACCAAGCGCAACGCCCATTCTGCCGCAGGAATGACTTCGGGATGCTTGCGGTATAGTCGCAGCAACGTCAATGCTGCTTTCTTCTTGACAAACGTTTGAGAAGTCCTGTGGCAGGATGAGTGATCAAGTCTGGAAATAAAAATAAAAAACAGAAGTAAACGCTACGGTGAAATGAGAAGTCTGTGTACGTCCTCCGAAAGCGCCTCTGCCATCTCGCTGCTACCAACGTTTGCTATTGCGTGCAAAGCAAGGCAATTGTTGACCTCGTTGTTCTCGTCCAGGTCTTTTCGTATCGAGTTCACGACTAGACGAAGGAAATCCGAGTTCTCGTGCATGAGGAGCGTCACAGCAAGATACCCCTGTCAACATTGTGAGATGCCATTCGGGACAGAAATGCCCGAGATCATACGATCTGTTTTTCTGAATACTTGGAGCTCGATATGAGATTGACAGCCTCCATGTGTCCAACATCGACCTTGTAGCCCAGTATATAGGTGAAGATGATCTTCGCGACATACCTGGAAGCGCACACATTCAGCTTGGACGTGGAATGGACGGTGACTTTCCTGAGCTTACTTCTTCTTCTGATAACCGTCGAGGTTTCCGTCTGTGAACACCCTGTCACTGAGCTTGGAGGCGCGATGGTGCCAGGAGGAGTCAAACCTTTGAACTTTTTGCGAATATTCGCCATCTCCTTGTTTATCCTCTTCTCTTCTAGTTCGCGCACGCGTGCACCACGGATGTCCGCGATGAACTGAGATGGCGTCAGTACTGGGAAACCGCATTGGCAGGACGGACGGCACTCACCTGCGTCAAACCACGCATGTTGGCAGCCATTTTTGCAGAGATTGAGTGGGTTAATTGCGTGAGGTGTTGTACGGACGGTCGTGGTGGTTCGTAAGATGTAGTACCAGCAGAAAGCGGCTTGTGTGAAAGGAAACACACTCAAATGCAGCGGCGTCGGTTACTAGATTTCCAGCACATATTAGAGCGAGATATTAGAGTACATGATGGGACGACCAAAGTGGGGATATGCGTCTACTAGGTTGTCCATGATGCCAGTTCAATCATGAATAATAACTACGCGAAAGCCGACTTGGCGTGCCAGGTCGTGAATTGTATGCGGAACCAAAAGGTGTTGAATATCCCGATTTCAATCCTGGCAACCTGCCGGTGGAGAATGCAGGGGAAGCCATTGGCGTCGCATTCCAAGAACTACCCGCTGACGGCGCGGACATCCGCTCGTCGCTGTAGCGCTTTAGTATCCGCACAATGTCCAGTGTGATGGAATCTAAATCGGATAGTTCCCGTGGAGATAAAGAATGGTCTTCGTTTAGCACTCCTTCACCTGCTTCGTCCTCTCGTGCAGACATGTCCGCGAAATGAGATCTAGCTCGCATTTTACTCATGTGGATACCCTGAAACACCCGCAACATGCAGGCCTCCATCATGATCTTCAAGTGCTGGATATCATCCAGAACATCCAAGTTTCCGACGATCGGTAGCCACTCGTCGCATTCGAGCCCGCGCTCAGTGACTTGAATATCGTTCGCGCCAAATAACAGGTACGTCAAAGGATCGAGACGCGTCGTGTCAATGAGGTACGTTTGCGGAGTTTGGCCTGCAACAGTGAGATTCTGCCGTTTCTCTGCGTAGGCATATATTTGTTTCTCTCCATGGAGCAAAGAGGTGTCATCTTCGGATGATCTGATATGCTTGCGATGATTCACACTACTCGGATGAATGAAGGTCATCTATCAGGATCATGTCAGCTGACTTGGCACGACGACAATGATGAAAAGCCCAACCTTGTCGTGCTGAGTTCGCAAGGTCATCTCACCCGTTCGGACGGCAAACTTGGGTTGGGTCGCAACAGCAACCAGAGCAGCAAGTAGAGGTTGGGAATGTGCATTGACATCGAGTGCGGGTGGCACTATCCAGTCGCGGTCGCGTGCTCGACTGGAGACACCGCCCTCGGCCGCGCCGATAACCCCAGCTTGATACAAGGATTGCAGGAGATGTCCTCGAACTTTGGTAATCAGTGCCAGCGTTGGCTTGGAGAGAAAGTTGTCAGTGCAGAACCGAGACGCGCGCACATGCTCGCCACGGCGATGCATCTCATGCCACGCAGTGTACGCATTCAATATTGTCAATGCATCGGATCTGAACTCCCTTGGGGACCAAGTGGTCTTGACGGCAGCTGCCTCCGCCCTGAGGTGGAAAGGCGAAAGGAAGGGATCTCGGTTCGTAAGGATCGCAGCTAGGGTCAGCGCTTTATCGAGGCAACGGAAGAAGACGCCGTACAGGACCAAACGGCCCATCTGTACATCTACTGGCAGTTGGAGGAGGACACGACCAAGCGATGTCAGGTTCCTCTGATGGTTCAAAGCGCCCACCATCTGAAGGGCTTTCATTGCTGCCGCGACACGGTCGGCTGCGGGAGGTTCGATCGTTGCTGCAAGAACTTCTTCGGCTTCCATTCCGAAGCTCAAGGCCTTGATGTGCATCACGATATTGCTCAGGTCTACACGCTTCATTTCAACCGTTTGATGTGAATGGAGGTTCGCGGCGCGAGTCTTGCTCAAGAGACCAAAGTATTCTCCGGGACGATGCCTGCCTGCGCGTCCGGCCCTCTGATTGAGATTTGATGAGCCAACCCACACCGTGACGAGGGAGGATATATGTCGGTCGGGGTCAAACCGCAATTCCTTGATTTTGGCGGTGTCGACAACGTAGACAACGTCCGGAATAGTGACCGAGGTCTCGGCGATGTTGGTCGCTAAGATGACACGACGAACACCCTCGGGAGGGGGATCGAAAATAACTTGCTGATCCGCAAGGGGTACCGTTGAGTGCAAGACATGGATTCTAAACTCTGCTTGATTGCCGAAATTGAGTGGAAGCCTGCCATCCAACAAGAATGATTGCACGGACAATATTTCTTCCCATCCAGGTAGAAAGACGAGGACGTGACCAGAATCGGTCCGTTGGAGGACGTGCGAAACGGTGGCAGCCACGAGAGGGGCAGGCAGTTCTAGTGCATCATCAATCAACGGGGGTTGGTGAGACGATGATGGGAGGGACGGAAGGGATGTGTGATTGCGCTCGGCGTACGCATCTTCCTGGGCGAGGTACTTGGAGACAAATTCGTCGTTGAACACCCAGGCGAGCTGGGACTGCGCCCTCATGTCAGCAAGGAAGTCCTCCAGGAAATGTCTCGCGACAGGAAAGGTACGACCAGGGATTTCGATCACGGTAGCTTCATTACCGGCTGCGTTGGGAAAGTACTCTTGGAACAAGCGTGGATGGATGGTGGCACTCATGAGCACGACTTTGAGAGGGAGGTTGCGCGTCTTGCGGACCTCCATCAGGCGTTTGAGCACGACAAGGAGGAGGTCTGTGTCAACATCACGTTCATGGACTTCGTCGACGACAATATGAGTGATTTGATCGAGTTTGGCTGCTACGAGACCACCCTCTGACATGGCAGATTGGAGGCGCTTGAGCAAGACGCCGATGGTACAAAAGGTGATGGAACCATGTTCCTCGGGTAGCCTCGACTCGAAACGAACGCTGTAACCAACGGAGCCACTACCGACTACTTCGCCTCGCTCCTTCGCGACGCGGTCGGCGATACTGAGAGCTGCGAGACGACGGGGCTGTGTGCAAATGATATTGCAGAGTGCGCCTTGATTTCGGTCGATATAGTCGTCGAGGATTAGCTGAGGGACCTGTGTGGTTTTTCCGGAGCCGGTGGCGGCCATACAGATGGTGACGTCATTGTTGGAGATATGGGAGAGGAGCTCGTGAGAGCGGGAGTATATGGGAAGGGCGGTGCGGAAGGCTCGCATTTTCTCGGTGGACGGATCATGAAGATAGGCCTGGCGTCTTTTGTGGAGTTCTGCGGACCTAAGAGCAGCGAGGTGAGGAGGATAGTAACGGGGATAGGAGGGACGCGGGTTGAAAGGCAGAGGAGTAAAGGTGGATTGATCTAAAGCGGGGGTGTTCCTGTAGAGCGAGCTCTTTTTTATGACGGAGCAGAGGTCGACGATATCGTCTGCGAGAGCATTGCTGATGGGCAGAACGACCTTTGGGGCGAGACCGAGGTCTTTGCCGGACTTTGCGGCTGCGAGGTAGCGTTTCCAAAGATCCGGGTCGCAGCTCTCGAGATATTGAGTGACATCGAGATAACACTGAACCTGGGCATTCTTTTTAGTGGAAGCGGAACCCATGCCGATGCGGCGACCGTCGACGGACATGACGGCTTCCCAGATAGGATTGGCGTGCTTTACGGGGACGTATTGCTCGTCGACGAGAGGTTTCGGGAAGCCATAGAGACGACAGTAATAGTCCATGAAGCTGCGTGCACGCTCGTAGGAGACGACGGAGCCATCGGACAAGGTGCGCTGTGGTGGGGGGTCGGTAGTGGGGATAGCAGACTTGGACGGCTTGTCAAGCTGGAACACGGATCAGCTGAGGGAGAAGGGGGAGGGAGAAAGGCGTGCACAGACCAGACCGAGGGAGTGGAGCTGGTAGAGAGCGGAGAGAGCGCAGAGACGCTCTGCAGACTTTTTGCTGGTGTGGTCACCGATGGCGATGATTTGAGGGTCGGTCTCAAGTTGGAGGGAACAGCTGTGTGAAGGGTGAGGGAGGGGGGAAGAGGGAGAAGAGGGAGAAGACGAACCGGACGATGTGTCTATTGGAAGCAGAGTCGAAGAAGTCGGAGAAAAGGTAGTTGAGAGGGATGGATTCGAGGGCAGCAAAGTTGGCGACGGGATGTTTTGGATTGTCGACGAGGGCGGGCTTGAGTGCGGGTCGTGTCGCTCTGTGGAGCGTGTCGATGTAGGGGGCGTCGTGAACTGGGCCGTGAAGAAGAGGAGTATTTCTAGTCTTTCGTAGTTTACCTGGACGTCGGTCGTGCACGACGGAGAAGGGACGCTTCATCGTCGACCAAGTTGACCTCCACGTCGTCGTAGTCCACATCCAACGCGCGCACACACTCATTCATTCTCCGCTGCGCTCCCTGATCGCGTCGTCGATGCCCTCCAAGTATTTGAACCGCACCGCCCACGTCCTCGCCAGCGTCCAGTCCTCTCGTCCGACCGCGTCCGATATCGTCCTCATCGCCGCCGCCTTCTTCCCTGCAATCTCGTTCAGTACAACGCCGTCGCTCCACATGCACGCACACTCGCCCTCGTTGTCCGCCTTGAGTCTCTCCAGTCCCTCCTCCCCGCTCTCCTCAATCGCCTCCCTCGTCTCGAGCACCTCCGTGATCAGCCCCATGTCGCCCACCCCCTCCGTCTCTCCCATCTCCCGCCCGTGTCGTCGCAGTACATACTCAATCCGTTCCATCGGCGACAGCAGCGTCTTGTATGCCGTGTTCACTGCGTTTGATACTGCCAGTGCCGCTTCCTTGTCTCCCTTCAGTACTTGCTTAGTTCGTGTCTGGCAGTAGATTAGTGTGCCATACCTCACTCCTCGTCGCCCATCCGTCCGGGTGACACAGTCGTTGTGCATCAATAAACCGTCGCTTCAGCTCCCTCGTGTCCACCACAAACGGGTTCGGCCTGTATGGCAGCCCGAGCAGCTCGTGGTGTGTGATCGACTCGTGCACCCTCCCAACGTACTTGCACCTGCCACACACCGGCAGCGCCGTAGGCAGCCTCGCCCCGCACGACGGGCATGTCCTCGTCCCCGTACCTCCCAGCGCGTATCCCCGTCGTTGTGCCCGACGCGCACCAAGCTTACCGAGTTGGATGAGCGTGTTCATCATGGCTGCTGTCGCAAAGTCCTATTACCTCTTTTATCTCCCACTCCACACATGTCCCTCCCTCAACACATGCGCGCAGACGACCCCGCTGCCGCCGACCCCGCTCGTCGTCGTCTCCTCCAAAAATCCCCTTTTCCCCGCTTCCCCTCGCTTCCTTCTCTCCGTCCCCAAAAACTCACCTCCTTCCCCCTTCCCTCTCCCGACCTCCCCACAGACGACATACACATCGACGACGCCCACCTCCCTCTCCCCACAGACGACAAGGACACGTATCGCTGGGCCATCTTGTACGAAAACCAGAGGGGGTCCGTCATTCTCCCCTCCCCTCTCCCGTCGCTCACTGTATCCTCTAGAATATCCCTCTTCTCCACACCCTTTTATTCTCCCCTCTCCCTCCTGCCATCCGATCCACAGCCATTCACGATACCCAACGCTCACAATTCCCCTCAACACTCCCCCAATCTCTCCCTCGACAACTACCCCCTCCCTGATGGCACATGGCACTGGGTCTCCGCCGCCTGGATGATCGACATGCGCTCAGATCTCGGCGAGGTACAGCCCGACGGCTTCGAGTACAATTGGCTCTTCCGTGACAACTACTGGCACGCCAAAATCGGTAGACTCAGCGCCGGCGCATGGGTCAGACGCAGGCGGTGGATCAGGCTCATGATGCGCCCTGCGAATCATGCCCATGCCCACACCACCTTTCCACTTTTGCACTATACTTCCTCGCCCTCTGTCATGCCCCCCGTTTCCAAACGTGCCTCGGTCGAGTTGGATCATCATGTGTCCCACTTATGGGACGGAGGCGAACAGGACTGGCAACATGTACACCGCTTGCTCAAGCAGCTCGGTCGCGACGGCCGCAAACTTGAACTCTGGCGGACGTGGCTTCGTCCTCATATGCAGATGCATACATCCGACTTTAAGGGAAAGGGTAAGCAGTCCGACATATCCTCTCAAAAAACTCTGGAAAGTTGTGTTTCGGATGTCGTTCCTGAGGGGAACCCACCTGCGCTGGTGCATCTCGTCACCCTCCTTAGGAATCATGTATGTGTGTTCCCTACATCCTTACAGACTGACTAGAACACGCATGCGGCCCAGGGAGAAGCCATTCTCCACTCTTTTGTATTTCCGGATTCACGCGCACAGTTTGTCCATCTCGTGAGTCAGGCCGGGCTGGCGGATGACCTCGAACGTTGTCTTGGACGCACCTTTTCGGCGGCCGACGTCGATTTTTGGAGTTATGCAGACAACGTGGACCAACTCGTGGTCAGGGAGTGAGACGAGGTATGTGTCGACTGTCGCATTCAAGGTCGTGTGTATATGTATATGGTAGTTAGGCGGATGTTTTAAACTTGGTTTGTATATACTTCAAGTTGTGATCCATCGATGTCACTCTCTTCCGCACCCCCATCCAAGCCGGTTCCGTCATGGAAAACGACGCTGGCTGCAGCCATGAATAGCATTTCCGATGATCCTGAACATGTCGTCCAAATCGCACTGCGCACATATTCCTTCTGCCTGTCTCTCTCCCTCGGTCCCGCATTGCTATCACTCTTTGCACTCTCAGTCCATCCAAAGCGCTTCAAGGCGTGTGCAAGGGCCTTTTTACACACACTCTCGAGGAAGCTGCGGCCGACAGGGTTCCCTTCGGCAATGGCAGCTGCCGTCGGAGGCGGGATAGCCCTGCAACGACTCTGGGATTCGCTGGAGCGTCGATATACCCAGGCACGCTATATCAACTCCAAGTTATCCCCATATCAGCGAGCATTTCTGGCAAATGTGACTGCCTCCACACTTGCGTTCACTCTCCTGCGATGGAGAAAGCATAGACGGCCTGGAATGGCGTCCCCTTCCTGGGATCTCAGCCTACTAGTCCTCGTTCGCGCACTCGACGCGTCGGTACAGGCATTTCTCCTTGGAAGGGCTCGAGAGACGGCCGCACGCGTGTCCAATGCCTTATCATGTGATGGTACAACCAGCTTGCCCGTTAAGCGGCGCGAAGACGTTGCCAAGCAGTTGCAAAAAAAGGCTGCAACGCATTTGGATGCACTTGTTTTCTGGGCCAGTTCCGCAAGGTTCGTGACAGTGCATCCTAATGTCTCCACGGGTTCTGAATTGTTTACTCCTGTACCAAAGGATCATGTGGTGTTTCTTCTATCAGCCTCAGAGGTATATTCCTTCTCATGAACTCGTAGTTTGTCTGACTCGTGATACGGCCCCAGGTTGCCTCTCTCCTATGTGAAATGGTATGGTCTTGTGATCTATACCACTGCATCCCCACCCCATTGCTCCTTGTAACAGGATACACTCTCTTGCTAACGTCGATAAGAGGTTGTTGGAGGTCCTTCGCGCTCTTCGGGAAGGCACATGGTCGTATATTCATGGTTCATCCACGAAACGCGATATCGTTATCCATTTAGCCGAGGAGCTTGGACGTTCCCCATCGTGGGGTGACCCCACCCTCCTGCCTGCCTATGGAGGCGATCTCGCCAACGAGGCATGGAAGCGACTCGGAGTTAGTGGGCGGTGTGGTATCGGGGGATTACCCTGCGAGCTTGTCCACGGAGGCTTCGATGCAAGGTTCGGGCTTCACAATAGTTGCATTGCCAATGCGGTCATCAGAACTATATATGCGTTCGCTGAAGCACTTGTCGTCTATCTCCCGGTATGTCTGCGTCGCGCGTACAATGGTATAGTTTTGTAGCTCGACTAAGCTCGCCAATGCTTTAGGTCCATTTCCTTCCGATTCTACTTACCAAGCCTAGGTCAATCATACGTCCCCATCGCGCTTTACCTGCGCTTCTATCAGCCATCCGAAGTGCAACCTTTCTTTCAACGTTCCTCTCCTCGTACTGGTTCACAGTGTGCTTTACACGCACTCTTGTGTTAGCTCGACTCTTCCCCAAGATCTCGCACGATGTGTGGGACGGTCCCTATGGTTGTACTCTCGCCGGTTCGCTTGTGTGTGGGGCTAGCATCTGGATCGAGAATGCGAGGAGGAGAGGGGAGATGTCGCTCTATGTTCTGCCCAGAGCTTTAAGAGCGTCAATATCGGAGACATGGTTGCATAGCCGTCACCCCGTGGTACAGTTCGCGGAATGGTGAGTGTATGCGCAGTGACCCGATGCTTCGCTTCTGAAATCAGGATGATGTAGCCTAACGTTTATATTATCTTTGGCATCGCTCTTGACGTTCTCTATTCATCAACCAGAGTCATTAAGAGGACTGTCGAGATGGACGTTGGCCTTTATCATGAAAGGACCCAACACCGGCTTTTGTGAAGAGCGCAGGAGAGAAATCACTACATTCCCTCCAACGCCTGTGGATCCGACCAGTTCTCCATTTGCTGGTACCGATTACCACGAACATTGATTCCTGCTGGCCATAAAAATCACATACTACCAAGCAGCAGTAATGAATTTGACGAGGCAGTCCAGTATCTGATTACCCACGCCAGAGGTGTAGGGCACAATCGTAGAACGAACAACTTGCAATCAAGGTGTCATCTTCGCTCTGATGATGCTGAAAAGACCAGTCAACCCCATAAGCGAGAGATTTGTGTTGATCGAAACGTTTCGTTATTTCATGACCATCCGCAAGTAGACTTTCCGACCTATTATTACTCGACGGGCGAAAGCGGACGACTTTGAAACCATCGTGCATGCACGCGACGAGGAGGTCGTGTTTACGTTCGGTGGATGGATGCCACTTTACCCGCCAGGCTCCACCACCAACGTCCACAACCGTCAGAGGTTTCAAGGGCTTGCGTGCGTCGAAAAGCCAAACTTTGTTGTCATAGCTGCAACGGTGTCAACTTTGCCCCAAAGCATTGTCGCGTGCCAGACCTACCTTCCAACTGCGATTAAATGCTCTACATGCGGGTGACTTTGGATTGTAGTCACGCCTGCATCAAACCTGGGTAATCGCTCTGCTCAACATTCCGGATAAGTTGCTTCGCATCTACATACCGTTTATTAACGAAGAAGGGCTGATCAAAACCTTGTCGTTCGTCCCAACCTTTCATTTGAAGATCATCCCCGCCTGACTCCAAGAATCAGAGGTCACGATAGTGTGTGTGCGTGAAGAGAAGCCGTTACCCGAGTAGATTACGGAGTTGTCCCAGTAATTCCACGCCGCAATCCATGGTTCGTAGTCATGGCCATGCCACTTGTCACAGACAATAAGCTCTCCCTGGGAACACGGCCTCAGGAGCGACAATGATCCATCGGACAGTGATACGATTAGGTTACCAAGGCCGCTGGTATAACATGTGTCACCGGTAGAGGATATCGGTGAGAAAGCTTTTTCGTACTTTGTGGGCCATCGGCGGTTTGACCAGTCGATGGAGAGACATAGGACATCCTCCGGTGCGCAGGATAGTCGTTGGAATGAGGCTAACCTATTCTGATCGAGAACAGTTATCTCAAGATTTTCTGGCAGGTAGGGGAATACACACATCGTGAGCGAGCCATTCATGCAAGGATATATTCCCTTCAGAATCCGCGATGCCCAAGACTGGTGTACTTGTGGATGATCTATGACACCTGATTCAATGTGAGTGATACAGTCCGTCTCGTGAAAACAATGGTCACCATTTCAGATCAAGGACCGCTGGCAGATCGATTTCTTGGAGTGGCGGACTGATGAGAGCTACAGGTGATTCAGATAGAGCAGGATGGGGACTCACACGTCGTTTCCATCGGCTGATGATGATCGAAAAACGAGGCATTTGCCTCGTCGATTCTGAACGGTTTTTGGTGTTGTCTGGAGCGTACTGCTGGTATGGGTGGATTCTAGCTTGTATGTTCCACAGACAAAGATATCTTGCGAGCCGTCGTGGGGGCAAAACTCGACTGCATCTGCGGGCCAGCCTGTAGTATTGAACATTCGTAAACAGTGACCGTAATAGGACTCGGAGCGCCCCTCTCTCTTCAACTCCAATGAACGTTGATAATCTGACAGACAAGACGAAGCAGGCGATAGCTGCTGCCATCCAACTTGCCAGAGATTATTCAAATGTCCAAGGTAACTGATTTCCCTCACTAGCAATACCTGAAGTTGAACATCCTCGCAGTCCACCCAGCGCACCTTGCATTTGTTCTCCTCAACGAGAATCAGGTTCCTGGGTCTGGTCTGCCAGAATCAAGAGTTTCCTCCCGACCCCTCTTTGCGTCAGTAATCCAGAGAGCTGGTGGTGATCCGGTCAGTCATATAAACACCGCTTCCTGACCACTCTAATGTGCCCATTCACTTGCATTAGACACCTATCAGCCGTGGTCTGCAGAAACTCATCGTCCGCATTCCTTCTCAGACACCAGCTCCCGATGACATCGCGCTCAGCTCAGCTGCTATCAAGGTCTTGCATGAGGCGCAGGATCATCAGAAAAATATGCACGATTCATATCTTGCTCAAGATCACCTTCTCCTTGCTCTTATAAAGGACCCCTCTATTGTATCTGTCATCAAGGAGGCTGGGCTTACTGAGCCGGTCCTTAGGACTGCTATTCAGCAAGTTCGAGGTGACAAGCACGTCGAAAGCAGAAGTGCAGAGGAAGGCTTTGATGCACTCCAAAAGTATGCAATCGATCTGACTGCACTGGCTCGAGAAGGAAAGATTGATCCCGTCATCGGGAGGGATGATGAAATAAGGAGAGTCATTCGAATTTTGTGCAGAAGGTGCCGTCCCTTAGTCGTATCGTCTCAACGCCCACTGATTATTCCCGCAGAACGAAAAACAATCCCGTTCTTATTGGTGAACCTGGTGTTGGTAAGACATCCATTGCCGAGGGTCTTGCCCAGCGCATCGTCGATCGAGATGTTCCTGCCTCCCTCATTGGTCGACTCTTCTCTTTGGACATGGGTGCTCTCATGGCTGGTGCCAAGTACAAAGGAGAGTACGAAGAACGAGTCAAGAGTGTTCTCCATGAAGTTGAAAAGGCCTCCGATGACGGAACCCCCATCATCCTTTTTGTTGACGAGCTACATCTCATCATGGCTGGGAGAGGCGCAGAAGGTGGTGGTATGGATGCTGCTAACCTCTTCAAACCTCTTCTTGCAAGGGGAAAACTCCACTGCATTGGTGCTACAACGCTTTCAGAATATAGGAAGTATATCGAAACCGATGCGGCGCTTGAGCGAAGGTTTGCACAGGTGCTTATCAACGAACCCTCGGTTCCGGAGACCATCAATATACTGCGAGGAATACGAGAGAAATATGAAGTACATCATGGTGTCAGGATACTCGATGGGGCTTTGATATCTGCAGCAACCCTTGCTCATCGCTACTTGACATCAAGAAGATTACCTGATGCTGCGATTGATCTTGTTGATGAAGCTTGTGCTAGGTGAGCTCTACCAGTACTGCGGCCATACTTCTAAAGGTACTTCTACTTGTTTACCAGCGCACGAGTGGCTCGAGAGACAGCTCCGGAGGAAATTGATAAGCTGCAGCGTCGTAGGCTACAGCTCGAGGTGGAAGTCCATGCATTGGAGAGAGAGAAGGACCAAGCAAGCAAGGACCGGCTTGCTGCTGCCTACAGGGCAATGGCTGAAATTGATGACGAACTTCAACCACTCAAGGCTGCGTATGAAGCTGAGAAGAAGCGGGGCGATGAGGTCAATGACGTTCGCAAGAGGATCGACGAGCTCAAGGCAAAAGCTGACGATGCTGAAAGGAGGCAGGCATCTTTTTGAAACTTTAGTTGATCAATGGCACCTAACATACATGACAGACGTGACCTTCAGACTGCTTCAGATCTTCGCTACTATGCTCTTCCTGAATTGCACAGTCGACTTGAGCAGCTTCAAGCTCAAAAAATGCAGGAAGCAGCTAGCGACTATGTCGGTAGTGATACTGTTACCTCGGAGCATATAGCGGAGATCGTTGGCCGATGGACATCCATTCCGGTGACGAGGCTCATGTCAACAGAGAAGGAAAAGTTGCTTCACATGGAGAAAATTCTTTCCGACTCAGTGGTTGGCCAGCCTGAGGCTGTTAAAGCTGTAGCCAACGCAATCAGGTTATCTCGTAGCGGGCTTACGAATGCTCAAAGACCTATCGCCAGCTTTCTCATGACCGGGCCTTCCGGGACTGGAAAAACGCTGCTGAGTAAAACGGTAAGTTCATGTCCACACAGATCACCAGGCAGTTAATGCACGATCGGATCAGCTTGCGTCCTTGCTTTTCGACTCTCCAGATGCAATGATTCGAATTGATGGATCTGAATATTCTGAGAAACATGCGATTGCACGTCTCATTGGTGCACCCCCAGGATATGTCGGCCACGAGTCAGGCGGTCAACTCACGGAATACGTTCGGCGCAAGCCATATAGCATTATCCTCATCGACGAAATTGAAAAGGCATCTCACGAATTCGTGACCCTTTTCCTACAAGTTCTCGATGATGGTCGTCTCACAGACGGCCAGGGCCGTGTAATCGACTTCCGCAATACTGTCATCATCATGACTTCAAACCTCGGTGCTGCTTTCCTCGGTGACATGGGTGAAGGTCCGATCAACGAGTACATGAGGCAGCTAGTCATGGGTGCGATTCAAGCACATTTCCCCCCTGAATTCGTCAACCGCATCGATGAGATCATCATTTATGTAGGTTTGAAATCATAGCCCCACCGTACGATAACTAAATCCTGTTTGAATTTGATAGCGTTTGTTGTCCAGGGACGACATACTCAAAATCGTGGACCTCCGGTTGAAGGAAATTCAAGACCGGCTTGCAGATCGACATATTGTCCTGGACGTTGATGCCGAGTCGAAGCAATACCTCGTGTCTGTTGGTTATTCCCCCACCTACGGTGCTCGTCCCCTAAGCCGTGCGATCCAAAGCGAAGTGCTGAACCCGTTATCCATCATGTTACTCTCTGATCGCATTCGCGATGGTGAGGCTGCAAGGGTTAGGTTTGACGGACCGCGGAACAAATTGTTCATCATTCCTAATCACGATGAAAACGTCGGGATGGACGGGGTTGAGTTGGATGGCTCAGACGACATAGAAATCGAGGAAATGGACTGAGTAGTCGATTTGTAGCGTGTAAGTGTATTAGGGAGGCATTTCTATTTCAAGTCAAGAGTTTGCCTACGCTTTCCGGTGGGGCCGAAACTTGGCATTGACCACGACAGTCAACCAGCATGCTCACCCGTAGACTCGTTGCAAGCGTTCCTCAACTAAAAACATTCAGAAGGGCGTCCTCCAATTCCGCAAGTACAGCTACTGCCCCTCTAGCTCCTGTCTCCGAGTCGAGCATCGCGTCGCAGTCACCCAATTACCCAACGACGTGGTCGACGAACCAGAGGCCCCGGCCTGCGTCTCGTTCTGGCCCTCGCTTCGAACAGACATCCATGGAGCTCCAGCCCAACCCACTGAGCGCCATGGAGTTGATTGCCAACGAACCGATCAGAGTCGTTCACGGCCGAAAGGCTGTCTGTGACGGTGGTGAGCATTGCAAGACATGCGTGCATTTTCCAGATTACTGACGGGTGTCGGTTAGGAGGAGGTCCTCTCGGTCACCCCAAAATTTTTATTAACCTGGTTCGCGCTAGTTCGCATTCTTTTAATGTGTTGTGTTGTTAACATGCCTTCAAGGATCAACCTGGTCCTCGACCGTGCGGGTGTGTACTTTTTCGTTTATTCTATCTTCATTTTGATTTGCCAACTCGCTTTCTAGATACTGGTATGTTGTCAACCTCAGGCCTCAGCTTCCACATTGTCTGGGCCTGACATTATATCATAGCGGCCTCCGGTTTGAGCAAGCCCCGCACGGACACGACCATTGACATAGCGAACACCGTAAATAGTATATAAACGGTTTTATGCGGAGATATACAGAAAATACACTACGACCTACTACGAAAGCAGAAATAAGTGTCGACTGCGTGGTGTGTTTATTGCAAAATGGTAGGAGTACAACTCAGCGCTCTACAACGCCCAATCGGACTAAGTATACTACTAAAATGCCAGTAAGTAAAATAAGTAGGGGTAAACTAGGCCAGAAAGGCGATACTCCGCGTCGCAGAGAGCCTCAAAGCGCCCATGATTCGCCGGGAGGTCAGAGGTAGGTTTGGGAGGATCGGGGTGCGGGGATGATGATGGAATCCAAGTGGAGAGTGCAACAGAAGCACGGAGATTGCAGCAATGAGCGAGAGGATAGAATAAAAATGAGCGTTCCTGACAACGATGCGAACGATAAAAGCTTCAATGGAAAATGACTGAAGATGTCATTCATCCTCTGGTGAATGGAAAGACATGGGGGAGAGTGGAGGATACTCTCCTTCTGCCACCGCCTCGAGTTGCGAGAAGGGTGGGAGAGAATGTGGTGATGAGAGATGGTCACTCGGGGACACCGGCAATGGTGTCTAGTACAATAATAATCATCAATAAAGAAATATGAGGTGGTAGGCTTACATACCACTTTGAATATCGGATTTATTGCAGTATGTGGGTCAATCAAATCAGTTGGCGGATGACCACATAGTTGACCGTTGCACTCGTATGATTTATGGGAGGTAGAGGGATATTGGATAAGAGCAGGGACCACATAGGGACTGGTGGATTCATGGGTATTATGGGAGTGCATCCATGAATTGGGTGAGGGGGACAGCGACAAAAGGTTGATTGGCGGTGGCGAGGAGGTCCCCGAGACCGAAGACGTGGTATCGACGGAAGCACGGATATTGAACTCGTTGAACTGATGATCTAGTGATATCGAATTTGATGATCGTGCGGAGGTGGGGAAGTCATCATAGGATGTCCTGCCTGTTCTTAAGGAAGATGCAGACGTCATTCGGTTGATACCGTAGATAGTCGGTCGCCGAACGCGAGTGGGGCCTGGATCACTATCCACTGTTGCTGACGACATGGCTGACATCCTCCCTGTGCTGTGGACATCCGATGATGACATGGAATGGTCGTCATCGAAGTCTCTACGACGAACCTTGCTCAAGCGTTCGTCTCTGGGTAGCCAACGATCACTCGAAGGTAGGTTCGTATCTGGAGGTTTGAGATATCGCCCAGAGGCAGCATTCAACGTAGGCGACGACGCCTTCCCATTGCTCTGGTTTTGACGTATCGGTCCGGACGCTGAAATCTTTCCCTTGTCCAAATCATCGTAGTTTGGGCGTTGGTTGACACTCAGCAGACTAGCTGAATGTGCCCACTTCCACTCTAATTCGTTTCTCGCGGTAGTTTGCTTGAGCATCTGGTTACGCTTCTGCATGACAGCACGGGCCTGTTCCCTGTGTGACCGCTCCGCGAGTGCACGACGCTGCTTCTCCGCTTCAAGTTGTAACCGTTCTGCCTCTCTCTTGATGGCTTTCGCATCCTTGCGAGCGTTGGCCGGTGGAACGTCTGTGGCGGAAAGACCATCAGAGTTCGTAGATTGTGTACGCTTGAGAGAGGGAGTTGAACTCGATCCCGGAACTTCATCCACGGGGGGAAGGGGTTGTGGATGTGGCTTCTCTCCATGACCAAACATGCCGAGACTCCATCTCGAGTTCTTCTTGCCAAACCCAAGGGATCCGAATCTGCCGAGCTTGCTGACGGGCGCGTGGGTAGTGTCGTGCACAGGGATATGTCCAGCTATCGGGGGCGGAATCGTGGATGTCTGAGTGTCCATCGCATGGTTGTCCTCTACGATTTCAGCCAGTGGGGATGAGACATCCATCTGATCTGAATCTGATCGAGCATGATTTGAAGGCCACGGAGAAGACCCATGTGTACGGACTTCCTCGATGATGTCTGATGAAAGCGGAGGGTGTGTGTAAATACGAAGGTCGTTGGCGTATTCTACTGTCCGGTGGGAAGGAGGCGTATGTGAAGTCGAAGTGAGAATAGAAGGCACGAAAGCGGTGCGGTGGGAAGAAGCGGCGTCTAGAATGTGAGATGGGTGGAGACTCGAAGTGGGACGGTACGGAGATCTGGGAAGGGAGTTGTGGGAATGCGAGGGAGGAACACTACGTGGGGATGTAGAAGGTGTGATAAACGATGCGCCATTCATATGCGGCTTTGATGGGGTTGTGGGTAAGGTTTGCACATACAAGGCAGGGGGCATAGGAGGCATGTTCTGGGGTAATGCTTCGATGAGGTATGGATGCTCTAGGCATTGGCGGCTGGTCAGTCGCGCGTCTGGATCATATTTGAGCAGGTCAGATATACACTCGACAAGCTTCTGAGGGGTGTTGCGGTCGAAAAAAGAAAAGAAGTCCCTTGGATGACACTAAAGACGGACGATGAGCACACGATAGAGCAAGATTTGAAGAAAAGTGTATCACCTTTGGAAAGACAAAGTTGAACTGCCGTGCCATCTTGAGGCCTTTGGACCATTTGCCACCTCCGAAGGAACGGCCCCTAGCATCGGAGCCGTAATCGGCTGGATCTCCAAGGACCTCGCAAATTCTATGAATTTGGTCGATTTGGTCCGAGCCCGGAAAGAGCGGACGGAGATTGATAAGCTCGGCCATTATTGTGCCAAGTGCCCACATGTCCACGGGATTAGAATAGTCCCTACTCAGGAGTAAGACCTCTGGCGCCCGATACCACCTAGTAGAAACGTATTCGGTATAAGGGGGGGAACTCGCGGTCTCTCGTGCGAGACCAAAATCAGCGAGTTTGATGATGGCTACGACGTCCTTCTCCGTAGGTATGGTTGGGGGAGTGACTGGGGATAACGAACGGTATTCAAAAAGACCGGTTGTAGTGACGAGAACATTCTCCGGTTTCATGTCCCTGTGAAAATAACCGGAAGCATGTATGTGGTGGAGACCCGAGACGATTTGTCTGAAGATGGATGCCACGAGGCCACCTGCGAGGGGACGGCCTTTTCGAGCCTTGATGAGGTGATATAGGTTGCCCTCCATGCTCTCGAAGACAAAGTAGAGCTCCTTGGTATCTGGTAAGAGGAAGAAATCGTAGAGGGGTATGATGCATGGGTGGAATGGAATTGCACGGAGAGACTGGTGGGGAGATGAAGGGGGGAGGCGAAGAGAGAGGGAGGAAAACGGACCTCGAGCTCCTTGAGTCTCTTGCACTCGTCCCAGCCGCCTTCCCACTTCTTTTTCATCCTCTTTACGGCGACCAGACGTTTTCCTGCCCACTCTGGACGAGCGCCGCCCCCGCACTGCATCGGGGAGAGGGGGGTATTGGGGGGTAGGGTGCCATGCCAATCGCAGAGGAGGACGGTGCCAAAGGAGCCGTCGCCGAGGGTTTTGATTGGGGTGTAGGAGCGATGTGAGCCTGAAGAAGGGGGTGTAGGGGTGAGAGGAGGAGAAGAGAGAGAAACATACTGGAGTGTGCATCGCCGACTTGGAGTCTGCCGTTCTGGATTGAGACGGCGGGTATGCCGAGGACGTTGACGGTGTCCTTTGGGCCATTCTTTGGTACGGCAGAGTTGTGTATGACATTGTTCGAGGAATTGAACATGATACGAGGCGCATTGCCTTGCGTGTAACTAGGAAAACATAAAGAAGGCACTTTGGTTAATGAGACGCGTTCAAAGACGTTATACAACTTGGTCTATTAGTAAGCTTAATACGGCACTTCGTGGAACAGCTTGGACACGCTCTCCCCATAGTGGCTCCGTCTAATCACCTCCCCGAGCACCGGCCCAATGTCGATCACCTCAATCTTGCCACACAGCGCCTGATTCTCCTTCTGCGGTAGCGTGTTCGTCACAATCAACTTCTCCAACGCACTCCTCTCCACATTCTCCAGCGCGTTCCCGCTCAGTATCCCGTGCGTCACGATCGCGTACACCTTTGATGCTCCGCCCTCCGCCAGGTGTCCCGCCGCCAAGCACAGTGTCCCACACGTATCCGCCATATCGTCGACAAGGATCGCAACCTTGTCCTTTACGTGCCCCACTAGCACCATTCGCGAAACAGCGTTCGCCTTCTTCCGTTCCTTGTGGAACAGTGCAAAGTCCACCCCAAGTCGATCAGCGATAGACGTCGCCCTGTCGCACCTCGTGTCAGCCCACACTTCCTTGAAATCACCTCACCTCACCTCTTTGCGCCCCCGGCATCCGGCGATACAATCACAACCCCGCTCAGATCAAAGTGCGTCCGAATATACAGAATCGACGACGGCTCCGCATAAAGCTATCTCGCCAGCATATCAGCAAATCACACAGCACATTCCAGATCACAACACTCACGCTGCCACGCATGCACCCAAGTGTACGATCAGCGTCCAATAAACGTACCATCATTCATCGCACTCACTTGTCCACTGGCACATCAAAGAATCCCTGAATTTGTGATGCATGCAGGTCCATGGTCTAACACCAACATCATCATTCCCCATCCGCGAATTCTGCAACAATCACGCTCACAATGACATGGTCGCAACCCGACTTTTGTATCATGTTGGCAACAAGTTTTGCTGATATCGGCGCTCGACTCTTGTCTTTTTTGTCCTGTCTGGCATAGGGAAATAATGGTAACACCGCCGTGATCCGTCTTGCGCTCGCTATCTTGCAAGCGTGTATCATGATACAGAGTTCCATGAGTGCCGTATTCACCGCCCCGCATCCCGTGTTGATGATGTATACGTCGTTCTCCCGCACACTTTCAGCGATCCGAACGTTGCTCTCCCCAATTCCGCTCTTGGTCACTTCCGCTTTCGAAAGGGATAGGCCGAGGCTAGAATGTAATCAGGATAGGTAGACCGCCCGTGTCCAAGTCCATACCGCCGAGCAATGATCTCTGCCAGCTCTGGATGGCTGGTACCTGTTCATCATGCGCTATTACCATCTCTCCGTCCACAGACATGGCTTACATACCCGTAAAAATCTTGACGCCGCTGCCATTCAACATCTTGTCAACTAACAGAATATTGAGAGGACTCAAGGTGCGAGTCCATGAAAGAAAGCGAAAACCGGAGCGAGCAGCACCCGACGATCCATCGTGACCGTGCGATTAGTGGCTGTGCCAGTCTAGTCCCACACGGCTACGCAGGCTAATGAGTTGATCACTATACAAGGGTTACAAAACTACACGATGGGCCTTTGACGATGATACTAGTACTGTAGGTTGGATAGAAAAGAAAAAGAAAAAGAACGTTTCAGAACGAACGACAGCCGGGAGGAGCAAAATAAAATTATGATACTGAAACAATCATGAAACTGGCAGAGTCCGAGTACTCAGTCGACCCATGAGAAACAAACCAGAGCATAATTTATGGCCCTCGAAAGATGGTACCGAGGAAAGAATATATCAGAATCATCGTGACGACGGCTGCGGGAGACAGAAGCAGACAACTAAGGCAGATAGGACTACCACATACTAGGGCCGGAACTTGAAGTAATGCAAATGTTTGCATTGATGTTGGTAACAAAGTTGGTCTAGGTAGCGCGAACTGAAGGGGGTCCTGTACGTGAAACAGATGCATGTGCCCCACTGACACGGTCCCCGTTGAGTATAGAAAGTAGCTGAACGCTGCTTGGAGGGAGGGGCGACCGAGATTGCGGAGTTAAAACATGTGTTGTAGGCGCTCCATGTGGATCATAAGGAGTGTGGAGTGAGTGGGAAGGTTTACTGGCTACAGCATTCTCCGATACGCTAGCATAGGGATAAATAGAATGGATAGTGTGTGACTGAGCTGATGAATGCAAGGGGGTAGTTGAGTAGCTTGGAGTAAAAGTCGGAGGAAAAGGCGTCGGTTGAAGTCTTCCTGGGCCATGGGAGGGAGACAGTGCTTGGTTCTGATTCCATACGCCACGACCGCCCGGATGGGTGGCTGAATGGTTGCGCTGGCTAGAGCGGGGTCTAACCTGGAACGCATCTTCTACTTTGGTATTATCATGCAGAGCGTGTAACGGAGGTAAGATTGCTCCTCGAACTGAGTGCAGAGAAGGCATCGACGCGCCCGACTCGTATGAACCTCTAACGCCAGCCTGCGTAGCGTAAGATGACGGTGGAGGCACGGAGGTAGAAGGACCGGAATATCCCAGACGGCAATCCGGGCCGTGAACGGGTGGTAACTCCACGGTAATGAGAGTGGGGGTCATCTTGGACGATTCATCCGCCACAGACTCGAGAAGCGCCAATTGCTTCAGCCTTTTCCCTGATGCAGGCACGTCAGCTGGTCGGGAAAGGTACGGGGAAATGTCCGCAATGCTGGAACTACGACGAGACGTCACGAATGGTTTCCGTGCTGCGGTTACAGTTGAGGATGACCCGACCGTGAAATTTGCAACGGCGACAAGTGATGCATTATTAGAACTGCTATCCGCTCGGGATGTCACCTCGGATTCGTTGGAGGTCCCGAGGTCCGAGCATTTTTCGCAACTGTGAGAATCCTGAGTCAAAGTATGCTTGGAAAGACCTGGAGAATTTGTCAACGTCTCGCTGAAAGTAGGGACACGGGAGGACCAGTCTGGGGTGTATGAGCGATTGGATGGCGAGATGGTTTTTGATACAGAAGCAACTGGGTTCAAAGTATTCGGTGGCTTCGCAGTGACATTCTTGGAAGCTGACATAGAGAGTGAGTTTAAAAGCCGGGCAAAGTGTGGATCCAGAGGTTCGACAAGGACACCCTTCTCCTCGTCCGACTCGTGTCTCATTTTTATGTGATCATTAGTGGCCGGAACGGCCTCACTGTATTGTGGTGAAGGTGTTTGTGGTTCACCAGTGTCAGCGGAAGATGAACTTGATTCTTGTGCGCCCCTTCCAAACGATACGTAGGAAACAGATTTGCGATTCCTTGACTCGAAACCTTTAGGTTTCCTTGCTGTGATAAATCCCTTCAAAGCTCTGTTGTGCGTGATCAGAAGTCGTTTATATTGATAATCGTTCAACACATACGCGATGAAAGGCGAGATCAGGTAGAACTTGCCGGGAGCGGCCTTGTTACGCTTCCATGTGGGTAAGTCGGTCAGTTTAAACCATTCAATGCGCTAGTAATTCAATTAGATGCCGGGTATCTGATTAAACCATTGGACGTACACTGATCTCCTTTCGAGTGCGAGTTTTGAACGAAAAATCCTCTGGGATTCCAGGAACAATGAAGAGAGAGATAAGTTGTTCCTTTATGGACATCTCTATTACATCTGAAGGATTGATCTGTCCCGCCAAGTTGTAACCCGTCTCTTCCAACACCTATGGAGCTCTTTGAGGACAAGATACTATTACCACGAACAATGCCTTACCTCGCGAATGGCGCATTCATGAGGGGGTTCGTGCTCATTTATCTTACCCTTGGGAAAGCCCCATCCCGATGAAGATTTCCACCCTTTCACGAGGATGCACTGAAACAGGATGGAGTGTTAAGATATGAGAAAGACGATACGGATTAACAAACCTTCTCCCAAGTCTCGTTCAACATTATTGCACCGCACACAGGGACTCTGGTTTTGTATTGCATGAAGGTATTGAATGCTTGTTCATGATCGTGACTCCACTGATGCAATAGAGGACAGGCATGGAACAACATCTCGGAGAACTTCTTGAGCGGTAAAGACGGAAACTTTGGGTTCTGTTCCCGAACAAAGTCCTCATAAAACCAATGACTGTTTATTCGCATAAACCGTGAGATCTGGTAAAGGACCATCAAGTGGCTTACGCTTGCTCCACCTGAAAGCATATCCGTTCCAGCGATGAGAGCTCTTCGTCGGGAAGATTCAGAAGGAACCGGCTACGGCAAAGTAAGATAGACGACACGGAAAGAACAGAAAAATCAAACCTTGATAAATCCTCGAGGACTTCGTCATGTGTGGCATGTTTGTAAGTGAAACGTTCCTGGGCATCTGCAGTAGGAGCGGGCTGTATTTCCGGGGAGGAGGATGAGGAAGACGCCATGTCTGACGGGAGTATGGACCAGAAAAAGGAGAAAGAGAGTCAGGATAAGCCGGAATCTACGACGATCGGTTTTATAAACAACAAGAGTTTCAGGGATATGATGCTAGAATTTGTTCAGCGTATGCCCGATACTCGTCCTTTTACCAAACACAAGCAAATAAATCACGTCACGTGAACGTTATACCTTGGTCCCTACCCTAAGTTACGATAGATATCAATTATACAAAGGAGCGGCTCTCCGTGAAAGGTCCACCCATATATAATTTACCCATGTTGTTTAACATGCGCGTGCTTTCTGAAAGCCCATTCGTCGCTCATACTCGCGAATCTCTTCGATAGTCAACCTGTCTGACCCAGACCAATTTGCAGAACTCGTCCGTGCTCTGAACCGACTCTGCCTTGTCCGGAACATTTCTTCCATCCGCAATGGTCGAATCTCTCCAAAGATGTCATCAGGGTTCACGGTACTCTGTATCTGGAGCGCCTGGCGGAGTTCCGGAGATTGTGCCCAGTCTGGTGGATCGAACGTCCGAACCCGGCCTTCATCATCTGAGTCAGAGTATTCGCTGTTAATCTCCGGGAGCTCAATCGACTCGCTTGGAACCTCAGGTAATGGCGCTTTGGCAGCTTGCATCTGCGCTTTGGCCCGAGCAGCCATCTGAGACTGGACCATGGTAGAAGGGAGTTCACCCATATCGTCCTGCTTCGCCGTCGCCTTACCCTTCAAGGAAGCTACCTTGAAAGGCTTCGCCTCCGGAACAAACGGCTTAGCTGACGTGGCGTTGTACGCGGTAGATGATACAAGGGCTGCAGCGGCGACCTTCGTACCCTTTGAAGCGGGTTTTGTGGCAGGTGTAATAGTCAACTTTGTAGATGCGAGATCCTTCTTGGAAACAGGAGGTTTTAGCGGCCGACGGTCTGAATTTTCTTCTCTTTCACGTTTCCGCTTCTCAAACTCCTCTTTGCTCTTTTTTTCTTCTTCGAGAAGCCGGGTCCTTTCACCTTCTGCCTTCCTTGCGACGGCCACTTGGCGTCTAGCCTCCATGTCCTTCATGCGTTGCATCTTCTTATCCGCTTCCTCTTGTTGCTGTAGGCGGGTGGTGAGGATAAGCATCGTAATGCGATAGACACTTGAACTAACCCTCTTGGCTGCCGCAGCGGCTAATTGCAAGCTCTTCAGCTCCGGCTTAGCCTTCTTACCTCCGCCAAGCATACTATTGACAAGTTTCGTGGCTTGTCCAAAGAAGCCAGCCTGGGACTGAGATGAAGAGGCAGTGGAAGTTCTGGGAGTCTGGCTGGTAGCCCTAGCGATTGGCTATGATGACAAGTCAATGGTCAGTTAGTGGAGACGATCGCAGAGTATTCATATTTACATACCTCCGAGTCCACGCTACTGGGATGGGGTATTCCAGCTTCAGTAACCTCTTCGAGTTTACCAGTGTCCGAGATCTCGACAGTCTCTCGCTCTCGTTCCACTCCTTCATTCTCTGTGCCAACTTCGACATCTGCGTCATTGGACAGAGGGACGGCATCACCATGTATCTCCGCCGTAAGACTCCTAGTTGGTCCCTGACTTTCGGTTGGAAGCGAACTCCATGTGTCCTCCTTATCTATGTTGCTGAAGTCAAATGGTCTCCATCCTGGCTCAGCAGCAGCAAGCTTTTCCTCAAGCGGCCAGCTATCGTCGTCGTCGTCGTCGTCGTCATCATCATCATCATCATCATCATCATCCACGACAACAGCGGTTACGGGCCGCGGGTCGCACCAGTGCGGATCTTTGGTATACAGAGTGTCTCGTGTGGAGGGAACCCACGTAGGGACTCCATCACGCTTGTCAAAGATTGGGTTGGAGGAAGTGCCGGATTGTGAAGACTGTGCAAACACTTTTGAGGTTCCTTGCACAAGTGGAGGAAAGCCATCGGAAGGAGTGGCGAGTCGAGCAGGAATACCCAAGGACACAGCCATTGGTAGTGTGAATTGGCCAGAAGGGAGGTTGGATAAGAATTCTTTGGATTGTTCAGAAACGATGTAAAGTTGTTTTGCAGCTGGAGGTATGAATACCGGTGGCGGCGGTGGTTTGTTGAATACCGGACCCGCGGGTTTGACAAAACCAGAACTGCCCTTTGATGGGGGCGAGTCAGGTGGAGTAGTAGAGACACTCTTGTTGCCACCATCCATTGCTTGGGCTGTCTTTGTCGAGAGTTCAGTCTGATTGGGCTGCACAGTGTCTGGGACCAGATCCGAGAAGCTGAGTCGACGTTCAGTCCCTAGAGCATGAAGGGCAGGAGTAAAGGCCGTTTGATTATCTGGCCGTGCTCGGGCCTCGAGGGTGTCCTGGTCGGACAGACCACCATCGCGAAGTGTCTCAAGCTCACCGGATTCGTTGTTAAACTTGTTCCGTTCAGCTACCCTCGCTTCAGCAGCTGCTCGTGCCTCGGCGAGTGCAACCGCCGCTGCACTCCCAAGCGACTTGCCCATGCTTTTACCGGCACGCGCTCCAAGACCTTCGACAGTACGTTTGAACAGATCGATAAAACCATCATCCGCAGAATGCAGGTGAGCGTTTTGATTATCAACATCCATTGCATGAGATTCTGAGTGGTCCACCGACATGGGTGCGGCGATGGAAGACTGAGCAATTGACTCGCATTGTACAGTAGGAAAATCACGTCGAGCAGTTTTCCCGGTCTCTTGAGAGATCAGTGGTACAACCTCAGTAGACGTAGACTTGGCAACCTTCGGCATGCGCTGGTCCTTATCCAAGTCCGGCCCGGATGGGAGTGCATCGAGCATCTCTCCACTCTTTCGCTTAACTGCAGTCGATACCTGGGGGAAAGCTGTCGAAATAGCACCCGCAGAAGTGCCAGGAAATGAACTGGTTACTTCTATTGCCTTTGCCTCACGTGCTTTCATCAACCAGGAGGTCCTTTTGCCAAGTGGCATTGGAGCAGGAGCAATGGTCGGAAGCACGAAGCTGGTTGATGCGTCATGCGTGATACGAACGGATTTGCGCAAAGGTGATGGTGCAGGGAGTATCGGGAACCCTGCGGCGCCACAATTGTGAACCAGCGTTCTTGGCGATGAATCATTTAAGGGTACAGGAATCGAGTTCGATACAACAACTGGCAGAGGGGCTGTGAACGCGTTTCTCTCACGGTTCCTCGGTGAATTGATGGCGGTCCTAGAAGGTAGCGGCTCTGTGTGATGCCCTGTGTGAGCTTCCAAGGATTGCAATTCCTGAGGAAAATCGAGCGGGATGCAATGGTATGCGTCTACAGGCGGGGGAGCTGAATATTCCGCTTCTGGTGAAGGATCTCCACAGGACTTGTCAGTTTGGATATTTTCGAGGTTCTTCTCGGTGACAGGGTGCTCCTGGGCCGCAAGGTGAAATAAAGGCATGGGCTGAGGTGACTTATCTTGGTTGGAAGCGATGGCAGACAAGGGGAGGATGTTAGTATGGCTTCGTTCGGGTGACTCGTCTCCTTCTGCAATGACAGACAACTCGTAC
>JBBPJJ010000069.1:28754-39592 GCA_038088635.1 Veloboletus limbatus
GTACAGTGTTCAGAAGCTAGTAAAGGTGTAGAGGATTCGCTTGGTAAATCGCTAGGAAGGTGTTGAGGAGGCATCGCAACCCGTAACATCGGCTCATCCGGAACAATAACTTCAGGAATATCAGCGACCTGAACAGCTATGGATTGCCCATGCAGATTCTTTGCCAAACTATTTGACGTCGAAGGTGAGTTGATTGGATATTTCCGCGGATCTAGTGCATCTTCAGGCCTTTCCTTGGCCTGAAGTAGAGCTTTGTGAAAGCCATTGACGGGGATGACATCTATCATAGAATTGTCATCCTAGGAATGTAATGAGAACATGCCTACAGAAATAAAAGCAAACTTACATCCAGTGAGAGTAACGTAGTGTTTTTGACGGTCCTAGTTGCCGCGGTAGCTGCTCTGGTTCTACGAGGAATGTTCTTTCTGCGACCTGGTGTCTTTACGAGTTCGATTATCGGGCTATCGGACTGTAAGCTCAGTCACGGTTCAAAAAGAGTAGGGATCAAAGAAATACCCTTGCTTTGGGCCGGCGAGGATATGTTCGAAATAATTATCGAGAAAGATGAACGCATGGGACTGGACTTGATTCTCGAAAATCTTGCGAGAAGAATCATTGTCCATGGTTGTTCGCACTGAGGCCATCCAAGCATACACTCCACTTTCTCTCGACGCATCAGTATTCGACATCGTCGACGGTTGTCGCTGTGGAAAGATGATGATAGCCAGCACAACAATTTGAACAAAGTTGGGACGCGTTAGTCACATGATCTGATACAACTGCACTGCCACGGGGGATTATGAAATGATTGTTAATGATTACATAATGATGGGCGGATGCCTGCGAGAGCAAGACGGACTCCACCACACATACATATCCATGTCTGAGCTCGGACAGGATCGCCTCGAGCATGATCCCCAGACTTTGTCTGAAGCTCAACTGCGACAGCTATACGATGAAGAAGAGGTCGAACGATTCATGTCGTTATTTTCAGCGGTGCGTTCCACCTGGAGATTCACACCACTAGCACAAACTCCTCCCAGTATGTCACAGAAATTAGGCTTTCCACTAAGATAGCCAGCATGGAATCCATGGAATCTCTTAAAGGGGATGATCTTGATACCGCCACAGGGAGAAGAACTCCAATTCATCCTCCTCTCCCTCGTCGCCCAGCTGATCGTTCACTATCAGAACACATTGCCCACGTGAGTCGTCTCGAAGCTGTATGTTTTTCTTCCTCTGAATCCGATAGAACTATCTTTTACCACATCTACCCCCAGCTACAAGTGTCACTCCCATGTTCACCCTCAAGCGCTTCACGTTAACCATCCAAAGGCTCTACTTAGCCATGTTTCCACCATACCAAGCATTCTTATTGCGTTTGGCACATTTGGCTTTGTGGAAAGATTACCAGCGTAGTTCAAGGTATTGTATAGTAAGTTTAATTTGAAGGCTGTCTCGCTTCATATCTCACATACCTCAAGATGTTCTGGTTTCTGTGGTTCCATGATCTACTGCTACCCGCTGTCGTATTCCGAATTACTTTTGGTCTTCTCCGACGTCGTCTATCAACTTACCCTACCCTCAAAGAACTGCAGGAGCGCCGCCGAGAGACTGCGCGAGCACTCAAATTTGGGGAAGCAGTTCAGCAGCGACTTTTAGTGACCACGATCGGGCCTATTGAGATGTGGCGTCTTTTCAAGCTATACAAATCAGGGGGGAAAGACAAAGCAAAGTCTGTGATGAAGGACACCAGTAAGTTTCTGAACGGACCTGTGATGGCCCATGCAGTTACATCTTTTGTTCAGTTGAAACTGACGAGGAAGAAAGTCTGAAACGTGACATGTTGTATGCCCTGAATGAGCTGGCTGACCTTCACGAGAGGGTCAAAAAGTAATGTCCGTCTGACAAGAAACCCCATGTTCAACCTGAACTGGTGTATAGTATCTTTACCTGGCGTCGCCCCGATGTGTCTCGCCGCTATTTACTTGTAAGTCACTGATGACTCCCAATTTCCTGCCTCTTATTGCCATTGCCTTGGAAGGTTTTGATTGTCGTCGGGTTTGGCACCCTTGTCCTCCCTGCACAGTGGATTGCTAAGCTGATTTACTGCCTTGGAGGCATCCTATTTTGGCATGTTACCCCTGTTATCGCAGCTCTTCCGCGAGCAGATAAAACACGGCAAGTGCAATTATTCTCGACTCATCAGCGGCTTCATGTCTGCTTCACAGAGTATCAATGCTGTTTAGAGACGCACCGACTGATGCTGATTATGCCATGGAGTTGATCGCCAAACGTATTAAAACTGGGCAGGAAGTTGACGTAGCTTCGCTCAGGGGCCAACCGCATCGGGCATCCAATGCCTCTACGAACACAGATAGCCTCTCACTCGCGTCATATGATACCTTGCGTGATGTCCAGTCGTCTGAGGACGACGGGATAAATTGGAAGAAGTGGGGTGAACGAGTTGCCCGCGGCAAGCTGTTCGTAGAGGAAGGCAGACGACTTCTGTCAACTCATGTACGTAGCCTGCAGACACTTACGCACGTCGAACATGGCTGAGATGAATATTGTAGACCCCACGAAACCAAATGACAGGAGAAACCGCTGTCATATATCACGAAGGAACCGAGGGTGCACATAGTATGCCATTTTTTCCGTGGTTTCCGTCTCTCTCTGAACGTTCGCCCTTGATTAGCATTCTTGGCACAATACGCGTCTCTTCCAGGCTTGATCACACTAACACCTTCTACCTTGGTTTTCACGTCGTTCACGGGAAGTCACGCTCGGCTCCTCGTACCTCGTGATCGATTGTGTGGTGTGAGGAGATCCGGCCTTATGAAAGGTATTTCCATCACATGGGCTCCAGGGGAGATGATGGACGGAGAAGAAAGAGAGGACAAGTTCCACTGGGTGGGGAACCGTGATGAATTGTTTGCCAGACTCGTCGGGTCTGATCGAGGACGTTGGATAACGGTATGACTTATTTATCTGAATCGGTCAATATTTATACCACTTCTTGTATGATGGCTTCGCGCTTGCTTTAAGCTCGTGCTTCCATCCCAATTCATTTTATTTATTTATTTAGACGACGAGCCCGCAAACGACATATAAAGTCCCTCCCCTCCCCCGCTGATTTCGTCCTAGGAATCGCCATGTTTTTCTCGCCAGACCTGCTGTCAAAGAGAGACAGCGGTTTCGGGCTTTTGTGGTAATCTTTAAAGTTGCTTGACCTACGCTCGAGTGAAGCTGATAGCTATATGCGCAGGCTTGCTGCTACACTCGGGTCCAAATCCGCGTTCAAGAAGCTGTCCAAGCGTTCCGTGATGACTGCTGACATCTCCCAACTATGCCGACTGATCGCCACGCCAGCGGAGCCCCTTTCCCTCCGCCTCTCCTCCAATTTATTGGTTGGTGCTGCCCGGTGGGTAATTATCATCAATAACCTCACGTTGACAGCATCTCACTCTCCTACTCCTAGTGTATACAGAGGTAGGGCATTATGAAGAACAGGAAGCAGTATTGACAATCGGCCAGTAAAGCAAGAAATTTTCATGTCAGACGTAACAACGTATTTCAACACTCTCAAACGAGTCGAACACGAATTTCGATCCATGATACCTTCAGATGGTCAACTTCAAATGGCGCAACCGAGTGTCAAGTTAGTCTTGGCTCTTCATGCATAAATTTGTTTGCCATACAATGCTTAGATCGTCTATGGTGACTCTGCGAGCCGATCCAAGGGCTGCATTCTCCATGGAGTTTGATGCTATGGTTACAGTAAGTGACTTTCCAGAGTCTGTACTCGAAATTTCTAGCCACTCCATCAGAACTGGGATGAATACCTAAACCCTGGAAGTGCGTCTTGCAAGTCAGATGCATTGTTCTTATCCTTGAGGATTTTTGATAACAGACAAGAAGGGCGTCGAAGATGACTCCGACAACGAGTATCACCCCACGATGAAAGCGAATAGGAAAACTACAACGTCATCCATCCCGACGGCAAATGCGGATTTTCTCCGTGCAACCGCGTGCACTTTGCCCGATAACCATGATTTTCTACTCGCGAACTCATTTGATGCATCTTTTGGAGGAAGCGGGACAACAAAATTTTCATCTTCTCAGATCGGAGGTCTGGGGTTCGACGATACATTTGACGGGCTGGATATTGAGGAAGGGGTCGGGGACGATCTCGTCAGAGAGCTGGGAGAAGGATGGGGGGCTAATTCAATCGAGGAGAATGCTGCAGAGTAACCCTTTCCTTGTGAATATCAACTCAAGCTGACAACGCAAAGGAATCTTATACAGATTCAAGAACCTTTTGACATGGATGACGTGATAGCAGGACTTGATGGACTCCCCCAGGTTGCACAGGAACCTCAGCTACATATCCTATCAAATTCGATACCAGACTCGCATATCGAGTCAGGTGAGAGTATCGTATCGTATCGCTTGCATCCTAGCTCATAACAATTCACCCTAAACCGTAGTTGAATTTCCCCCTTCACCCTCCCTCGCTGGCATGACAAAGTCGGCTGACGTTCAGAATGTCGTGCATGCTTCATGTTCTCCACCCGCCGAGCTCGTTGTACAAGCTGGGTATGCAGGACTAATCCCGCCGGAAGAGAACGGGGCCACGTTAAGGAAGGCCAAACGAATGAGACCCATCCTGGATCTCAGGACAGAGCTTACAGACGAAGAACTCAAGGTGAGCGTGCAACTTGACTGGCCGTGCAAGCCTCATTTGTCCGCAGGCCACTCGTATGTATTATATGGATAAGCAAAATTCTATTCGATGCGAATTAGAGATCAAGAGATACGAAAAACGGCAAGTTGACCTCATTCATACCTTACTATGGGACGTTCCTGGTAGCGGTAAGGCATCAACAGCGGGGGCGACAAACGAGATTAAAATTCCCCTAGTGCACGCCAAAGAATTGGTTGACTTCTGGGTTGAGCACTTCAAGGCGCATGTCGAGGCTCGGTCAGGTTTCTTCGTGGAACCACAACGTTTGGGTAATATGTGTCTAGATATTGTGTGTATACTTCTAATTTCTCAGAAGATGGTACCGGCCGTCAGAAGCGCCGGAAGGTATCTATCTCTCCACCAAAACCGTCCACGGGAGATAGTAAAGATAGTACCATGTTGACCGCCGAGAACTCCCGCGTTGATCAGGAAGCTATGGCACCGGTGGACAGCGGTAACATGATCCACTTTGATTACAACATCGACGGTCTGACGTTTCCAAAACCCTCGTTTACATTCCGAGACTGATTTTGTGTCGCCACAGTGAATTGGGAGCATATTGATGACTACACTCCCAATGCAAAAAATCTGCGCTCTTCAGAGGTAGCTCCGACGTTTGCACTTGTGATGACGTACTTTGACGTTTTATCAGGAGCCTGGACAAGCTCGCCGTGCCTTTCATCCACCGCTTGCTATGGGAGACGATTTGGGAGTTGACGTGGTATCGGATAACATTCATTCCCAACGCAGTGCTTTATATCCCTGGGATATGGCGGGCAGTAGCTCCTCGATTCCTGTTCACGAAGGAGGCATACAACATGATCGAATAAGCATCGAGCACGCAGATGCCAGGCTTCGAGGAAGTTCTGCGAGCCGAAGGGGCAGCTCTTTACCCAGCGTCCCGGGCAATCTTCAAGCTAGTGTAGGGTCGCCGGCAGCGATGTTGCCCGCAATCCAGAGCGATGACGATTTCGTATTTGATGGTACACCACAAGTTGAATAACTCCGCCTGTGCTTACCGAACTCGCCAACAGTTCCTGGAGATATGCGTGTCCTCGAGTCGCGGCAGTCTGAGGCGAATCGTGTGGCTCTCGAGAAGAACTCCTACAACTTTCTGGAGTCCGTGTCAGCGCTGTTTGGCTACAAGATGTGCGATCCTGACTCGTGTCTTAGGTATGCAAAAATGCAGCATAGGTCGCTTCCAAGTAAGCACTATCTCGCATTCGATGATGTCGTCCCAAAAGCAACCAGTACCACACGTGTCGCGGCTGCTGCATTGTACCACTGTCTTGGTGGGTGCATCATGATGTTTTCCGGGATACTGGTTGATCCACTGAATGTGCATTTTTCTGTAGTTCTTGCGACCAAGGACCTCCTACAGGTGAATCAAGAAGAGCCGTACGGACGGATTGACATCCGCATCATGTAGGAGATGTAGATAATCTCGACTAGTAGATCGAAATCGACCTTGCAGGTGGAAATTGTACCGGGCTCGGTATCCTTTGATATCCGAGCAATTATTATTTGACAACATTGTGTCTTGTTCGGCGAGTGATCTACCCGAAAATAGTACATGGCGGCAGCTACTACGGCGCGGAGTTGTGTTGCATACCATACTAATGTCTTCCCCTGCTGTTCTCGCTGCCCAGGCTGCGCTCTCTACCATCGATCTAGGGGATTACGACCCCGAACAATCACGTTTGATGGATGAGCAGTGTATCCTGGTTGACGAACAGGATAGAGCCATCGGTGCCGCCGACAAGAAGACATGTACGCAACACCATTTATCTCGCTGTTTGCCATGTTATGACAATATCACTCCAGGTCACTTGATGGAAAACATCAACAAAGGCTTGCTTCACCGCGCCTTCTCGGCGTTCGTCTTTCGTCCATCAGATGGAAAACTCCTGCTTCAGCAGCGCGCGAGTGAGAAGATCACGTTCCCTGATATGTGGACAAACACCTGTTGTTCCCACCCCCTTGATGATTTTGAGCAGGAGAAGATAGAACAGGACCAGCTTGGCGTCCGTCTCGCTGCATCAAGGAAACTAGAACATGAACTCGGGATCGCTCGCAGTGAGACCCCCGCGGAGCAGTTCCAGTACCTTACTAGAATACACTATCTTGCGCCATCGGATGGAATGTGGGGTGAACACGAAGGTGAGGAGGCTGCCTCGATCTGTAGCTGAACCTTTTTGACAGTATATTGGCGCAGTTGATTACATCCTGTTCATAACAGCAGATGTTACTGTAGCTCCGAACACGAACGAGATTCGTGAGTACAAATGGGTAGACAAGGCGGAACTACAGGACATGTTTGACAATACCTGTACGTTGGCCGTGCCGAGAAAACTGAACCGTTACCGACTGCTTTGACACAGCCAACTCTTTCACGCCCTGGTTCAAGCTCATCACTCGCGACTTCCTATTTGGTTGGTGGGACGAGCTGCTTGCCCGAAAGGGGGAAGATGGGCTCGTACATGCAAAGAGCCTTGTCGGAGTCGCTGACGGCTCGCGAGTCATTAGGATGACCTAAAGGAACGTCCTTTGCTCTTATGTATGTATCTTCCTAGATCTAGACTGCCCGGAAAGTATTATCAGACAATGTGAACACAACAGCTCAGGCAAGAGTGGAAGTTCCAGCATTCGGATGATTATCCTATGTCTGACCACCTTTGCTGCAAGGTTATAATCATTTACAATTTTCTGTCATAGCGAGCTTGAATGTTTGGTGTCAAAAAAGGAAATTCTTTGTCATGTTGCAACATTTCCTTTTCTGGTCAAGAACGAAACATAGAGTGCGTCATCCGCTGTCATGACTTTGTACAAGCAACTTGGCGACTGACAATTCTAGTTTTGCAAACCGCCGCTACAGTTTCATTTTCTACTACAACCAGCGCATTTCCTTCGAGCCCCTGGTGGGCCGCCATCTTCGCCTAGTCCTCCTTCAACATGTGGCCAACAATCGGCACTCGCTATGCTCCACTACTGCTTTCACCAGATCGCAGCCCTCAGGCTATCAAATGTACCCTTTTGAGAAGGGGTATTGTCCTTTTTGCCTGCCTAGCTTTCGCGGTGGTTGTCGTTGCCGCAATTCTGACATTCGATCTCCAATCTGTATTCGCATCCAGATGGATGCACAGTATCTCGCCCGAGATATCGCCGGAGGGTCCGACATCTTCACCCCTTGCTACGTCGGCAGAACACTTTTCGAATACATCCCTGTCGCCACACAGCCAAAGCTATGTGCCAGCCACAAATTTTTTCAAAGAGCCCTTGTCCATGGAGGAGATACAGGTAATGGTCTCGCAAACCAAAGGCTTCTATACACGGGACTATAGCCTCGGGTTAGGCTGGAATAATGCATGTTCTCTTATCCCATTTATCTTGTTTCGTCCTTACAACACTTCTAGGTTCGCTATATCATAGAAGCTTCTGCCTTACAAGCCAGGCTCTTGAATCGTACATTGATCCTCCCTTCTTTTGTCTATGCTCGTTCATGTGCATATGAAATGTAAGTCATTTAACAATTTTTCCAATTGGTTTCTCATCCCCCCGTCAGTTCTGTCTGTGCAGATCAGGCTCTGATGCTGAACAGGGGAGACGCGGTTGGCTGGAACACCTGGCGCGAGCTTCCAATCGAGCAACAAATGGGCTGGCAAATACCTATATCAATGATGATCAATATCACACAGCTGAGACGATTTCAGCCAGTCATCACTACTGCGGAATATCTCCAGTACGCACGACTTCCCCCGACATCTGAGACTATGAGTGGATACTGGAATCGCAGTGCATATCACAAGTCCACAGCTCCGTTTGCTTTACACACTGACGGTACACTTGGAAAGCCCACCCTTTTCGTGATCGAGAACGCTTGGTACGACCCGGAGGGAGTCACGCGTGTTGACACGATACCTGACACCATGAAGGGGCGCGGTGGCTGGGTGGCCGGAAATATGCGCGCTGTACAGGCAAGCCACTGGGAGAGTCGTAACGATAGCGCAGCTCAGTTGCTGCTCAGAGGCTTACTCCTCGACAAGAATGTGGTCGAGTGGGACGAAGCACGAAGTGCTGTTAAAGCTTTGACTGTTCAAATGCCCGAGTCTGTTGGCACGCCTTCACCAAACTTGGATAGCGATGAGTTCATAGAAGATGTCTTGAATCAGAACGGTTGGGAGGTCCTGTACACCTTCCAAGGGGCGTAGGTGTCTAAATCTCTCTCTTGAATCGCTATTCTCTGACTTGGCGGTACAGCGCGGAGATGGATTTTGTCAAGCATGTTGTCATACCCATACGACAGGTTGCGTGGAGAGCCAGTATACGTGGCTTTGTTGAGGACTATCGTCATATAGATGCCGATGTTGTTCTACTTGCTGGCGAGACGCACCTTTATCGGAAGCCTGTTGGTATTCGACTATCCGATTTTCTACTGGTGAAACTGACGCATCACAATTTTATCCAGGGTCAAATGCGCTTAGCCACCCGATCAATGCGGGAATTGTTCCAGCGTTTGGTGGTGCATCATCTTGTTCCCCTTGACCGGGTATACAGCCTCGCGAGGAAATTAGACTTGCGTGTTTCTGCGATCAACAACGGACGGCAATGGATGGCCTCTCATATCCGTCGAGGAGATTGTAGGTGTACGCTGCGACCTGGAGGATTTCGTTGACGTATCACTTTGCAGTCGTGACGGCCGGTTGGGCCTGGGGCAACTCATATGAAGGTCACCTCGATCGAGTCAAGCAGCACCTTGATGAAGGCCAAAAGTTACTTCAGTCGGAACACCGTCGTACTCCGTACTCCGTCCCGGACATTAGCCCTGACACATCGATACCTGAACGCGAACCACCCGCACAAGACGACAAGTAAGTGATAACTTGAGCCCATTCAACCATTGTTCCTCTATGACGACATCACTCCCCAGGTTCTTCATTGCAACAGACGAAAGTGATCCCGAGATACTGGATTATTTCTTCCAGAATGGAGCAATCATGTTCCGTGATCTTGTAACCCACGAGGATCGACACGAGTTTGGTTGGGGTATCTTGTTTTCAGATATCATTGGTCTTGTGGAACAGGCGACACTCGCACGGGCATCGTATTTCTATGGCTCGGCGATGAGCTCATTCACGGGTGGCGTGTTTAACATGAGAGCAGTGCTTGGAGCGGAGGAGATCACTGCTTTGGCAGATTGACAGAGGGCAGGGACCTTGGACTATGCAATGATGCACAGAGTCTAGCATCCCGATCGTGAATATTCTAGTTGCCTCACATCAAAATGGCATCTCATGTACGTCCGGACGCAGCACTACGTGAATCTGGTCTGTGGCGCAATCGAGCCCCACGAAAAACCCATACTTCTTTCTTTCCACCGAATCCCAAGAATCCGGCCCCGGGAAGCGATACGGTCGCTTCGAGTTTGTAACCAAGGAAACTTAATTCCTGTAGTGCGTGTGAAGCAAAGACGTCTTTGTCCAACTCCGGTGCTATGGAGTGAATGGATGAGAGACCTTCAAGGGACAATCGTTAGAATGCACGCAACCTCCAAATGCGTTGCGCTTCAATTCGACGCAGTAGATCTCGTCTACACTTGCGCTTTGGGCAGCTATTTTATACGGCCAAGCGCTACGCAGACGGGGGCCGAGCTGCTCACCAACACGGCGTGGAGGGCGGATAAGGGTTATTTTGTGCCCCGATCGAGACATGAAGGCTACGAAGAAGTCAGTGTCTGCGTCTTCGGCCATGTCACGGAATACAAGTTGTGGGTACTGAAGCAGAGGATCAGACAGGGAGCTAACGACGACGCGACAAACTTACCGCGTAGCCCGTGTGTAATGAAGTGAGATATTGATATCCCTAAATGTAATTCCATGTTTAGAGCGACAGCTGTCCGCCACGAGGGGGAAAGAAGAAAACGAACGCGACGGCAAAGACAGGCAAACAACTCCGAGATCATTCGCTTTACGCTATTGGAGGATGAGTACCGGTTAAGGATTGACAATGATCTGCTCACATGATCGCATCGGACCCTGTTGCACTCCATGGATTTCTGGAGAAGGAGACACGCCACGAGAGGGGGGAGGTGGAT
>JBBPJJ010000070.1:2107-21618 GCA_038088635.1 Veloboletus limbatus
TGTGATAGGAGTGGTCGGAATCACAGTAGGAGTGATCGGGATTGAAGTAGGAGTGGTCGGAGTGGTTGGAATGGCAATGGGAGTGGTATATGGCATATGACAAAAGGCCAGCAAAAGGAGTTTGGAAGTTTTGGGAAAGAATCAAGATAGAGTGGGGGAAAATAGAGGTTGAGGAGTGTCAAAAGCCAATTGAGGGTATGCCTAGAAGACTTGAGGCAGTGATACAAGCAAAGAGAGGACACACAAAGTACTAATATTTATAATATAAACTAGAGTCAAATCAGTGTCCCAATGACATGTCATTTTGACATGCCAGTAACTCACTCCCATGACAACCAAATCACATGACCAAACTAGTGTTAGAATGCCAAGAGCAACTACTTTTATTCATCCTGCAAGCATGTTGTCTGATATTTTAATAATTTCCTGTAATCAGCCAATCTCTTCAAAATGACCCAACATTGGGACATTTTTTTTAGCCACTGTAGGTCAAGCAAGGTTTTCATCAACGAAGTCTGCACTTCCCAAGTAGACTAGCTTTATACAATATGCATCAGCAAACTAGCCATTGCCATATAAGGTAAAGGTCCTCCTCTGGCCAGAAAAGTACCCCCTTTTCCAGCCATTCCAGCCATTCCAGAGCACTCCAGGCAATGGCTAGTTTGCTGATGTGCTAAGGTCACCAGATGAGACTGGCTGGTCTGAGGAAAAATGCTCTTATACACACCCTATATATTGGCAGGGGATGTAATGGTTGTTGTTGCAAATATGCATTGGCCTCAGCAAACCACTTGTTTTGGCACAGTGCTACAGTATGTTACACTTTCACAGTTAGGTACAGCTGCCTACAGTAAGAGACAATTAGCATTATATGTGCTATATGGCACCAATGCATTCATTTCATCAATACTGTACAATAAGTGACCTTTCTGTATCATTGTGATTACTGTAGTCGCTGTACAACACTGTACAGCCACTGCACAGCAACTTAGTTGTTTGTGGTTACAGTCACCAAGATTATATAATCTCAGTGCACTTACTATTTTGTATGGTAGTTTTACCTAAGTGTAACAATCACCACATTCCTTATATTCTTTATATTCTAAAGTGACCTACTGTGTAGTCTGGAGACTACTCCTCTCCACTCTTTGCAACAAAAGCTAACTGTCCAACATTCATGTTCCAGATGACCTACCATTACAAGGGGCTTATAACCCCTCCCAAGATTTATATTACATTACTTCTACTATACAAATCTGATTTTTTACTGAGGCATAATATGGGCTTATCCTAAAAACTGGGGACTTGTGATGTTAATGGATGATATGAAAAGCCAGCAAATGGTGAAGACCAGAACGTTTTCATAGAATCCACACACTGCAGCAAACTACTAAGTTGCTATGCAATGCTGTATAGTGTTGTACAGTGACTCCAGTAATCACAGTGATACAAAAAGGTCCCCCACTGTACAGTGTTTATAAAATGAATGCTACAGCATCATATAGTGCATATAATGCTAGTTGTCTTTAACTATAGCCAACTGCGGTAAACTGTGACACTGTGACACACTGTAGCACTGTGCCAAAAACAGTGGTTTGCTGTTGGAGTGGCACTTGACTTGTTACTTTTATCCATCTTCACAGGAATGTTGGGCACAACAATTTTGTTATCATCTTCGGCCACACCTTCTACATACCACAGAGTCATCTCCCCCACCCTCCAGATCCCATCTGATCCCCAATTCTCCATTCCTGTTGGTCTGTTGGCATGTCAACGTGAGGAAATGAGATAAGACAAGTCCATCACAGCTGAGATCAATCTCAAAGGCGATCCTCTCCTGCGCGAGCTATTGACCACTGTTGTGAGCTGTCGAGTCTCACAAACTCATCTAGTGCCAGGTGGAAGGAAGGGAAAGAAGGACAGTGCATCTTCATCACCAGTAGCACCAATCCTTGAAGTCGTTTTGCACGATACCATCGTGTTTCCAGAAGGAGGCGGTCAGCCCTCAGACACTGGATTGGTTCAAACCACTGAAAGAGAATGGAAGATTCTGCAAGCAAAGCGCCATGGTGGACATGCTGTTCATTATGTGCGGGTAGAAGATGTTGGGGTGGATATTCTCCAATTTGCAGTAGGAACTAAAGTCTTGGTCAAGCTCGGAGATGCCGACTGGGACCGCAGGTACGATCATGTAAGTATTTACGATTCGCCAGTTTCTCTTATCACTACTAGCTCCCCAATGTAGATGACCATGCACACCTCTCAGCACCTTTTATCTGCCGTGCTTGAGGATCACCTAAATATCCAGACGCTCTCTTGGTCTTTGACGGACGCACCTGCGCCATGCTACATCGAACTGGCGAGAAGCATGACCAGTGACGAAATACAGAGTATTCAAGCTACAGCAAATCGATATGTTTTCGAAGGTCGCAACGTTCATGTCGAAGTTCAGGAGATGGAAAAACTGAATGAACCAGAGAAGTTAGAGGACCATGCGCGTGATTCCGCAAAGACGATCCCTACTGACTATACTGGTGGAATTATGAGGGTCGTGGTTATCGAGCAAATCGATCGAAACCCGTATGTCCTTTACACACTGCTCGAGATGACAGCATTAATGGAATATCCCATGCAGCTGTTGCGGCACTCATTGTCCCAGTTTGCACAATCTTCAGCTCTTTCTAATCCCTCAAACAGACACGCTTGCCCGTTCGAGTACCACTTCTGCTAGACTGTATTTCTTTGCTGGGCCACGGCTTATCGAACACTTGGCCAATACGCACGTGCAGCTCACAACGACTGCAGCAACTCTCAGTTGCGGGGCTGCCCAGGTATCAACTCGTGTGGAACAGGTGATAGAAGAACGCAAGAGATCAGAAAGGCGGGTTAACGACGTAGAGTCTGAACTCGGGAAGTATATTGCCAAGAACCTCGCAGAGGAAATGGCTCAATCATTGGGCCCAGTGTTCGTGAAACATGTGCATCGAGTGGACGATTCTATCAATCCACTCAATTTTCTATCCACCATAGCAACTGCGTTTACAGAGGTTGCTCTCGCTGAGAGCCAATACCTCCTCATCCTATCATCAACGCCGTCCTCTCAAAGTTTATCGGGAATCAGTGTTTTGTTGATGATTGGTTCATCGGAGAAACAGGTGAAGGAAGCAGGGGGGCTGGTAAAGGATAAGCTCAATGTCAAAGGGGGAGGGAAAGGCACTAGGTGGAGTGGAAAGTTAGTCGGTGTTTGGAAAGTGGGGCGTGAGGATGCAGCTATCTCAGATATCCTTCAAGCGATCCGAGAGACTGACGCAGACTAGAAGCCGGAATTCGGTGTACCCTCGATTGTAGACGGTTCGATGAAAGATAATACTTGGCATCCTTATTCGTAGTGAACACCACCGTGAGGGACTTTATCTGTCCATGTATTATTGCCGTAGCTACTCGCGGGAAATTTCAAGCATATATACGAAACATGTACTGCGAAACTGTATCCTGGTCTACGAACCTATATCTGGCCACCAACGGCCGAGGTATCACACTATAATCCTGTGGTAAGCTTGCCCGATGACGAGTGGTCCTGGGTGCCAGTGTGTCCATAAGTCTTGGTGGGTCCGGAGTACGGCGAGAGTCCACAGGGGGTGCGTCCTGGTCAGTACCAGTCCACTGGCGATTGATTAAAAAAAACTTGCACCACTCAGATTGCAGCTCCCTACAATATGGAGCCCGAGCTCTTCGCCCGCTTGTTCACCGTTAGAACTGGACACGGCCCAGCCGACGACTCGCTCGGCGTTAGTGCTCGCCTGTTTCATAACCAGCTGCCAGCTAATCAACAACTACCCAACCTGGACAGCAGGCAACTTGCAGGTTGTTTTCTGGTTTGCCATGTCTTCAAATTTCCCAGACTCGGCGTCGCTGCCCGTCGACGAAGAGCAATCGAAAGTGTCCACTTCCGACGACCCAGATGGCGAATTTGGTGGAAAAGAAGCACGTAAAACGCTTGAGCGTAGGCTCCTGTGGAAACTCGACGTCCGGATGTCCATCTTGGTCGTGATCTACATTTTGAACTTCGTAACTTGCACATTGTTCTTCTATTCGAACCTCAGACTGATGGTGAAGGCAGATCGACAGAAACAATGCTGGGTATGCATATCACAGCACTGAGGCTTCTACTAACGTGGATTAGTGCTGCCCGAGCACGAGGACTCACAACCGATCTTCGCCTTGTCGGCCAGCAGTTCGCGACTTTGTTGTCGATCCTATATGTAGGTTATATTATTATGCAGATCCCATCGTGAGTACATATTGGCAAAACCTCACTGGATACGCACGCAACTTACGATGTTCTAGTAACATGTTCATCAACTATATAGGCAAACCGTCCCTCTACTTACCCGGCTGTATGATCGTCTGGGGCGTCATTTCTGCTCTGACGGGTATCACCACAAAGTTGGTTGTCCATGCAATATCCAGAGGAGATGTTTGACAGAAATTGCGGCCACTACAGTTTCACCAGCGCACTGCTGACGCGATTTTTCCTCGGCTTCGTGGAAGCGGCTTTTTTTCCAGGGGCCCTCTTCCTGATCTCAAAGTGGTCAGTTGGTTGGTTGTATAATCGAATAAATTCATAAAAACATTGATGATAGGTACAAGCGGGATGAAATAGGTCTGCGTACCGCAATATTATGTTGCGGAATCATCATCAGCAATGCATTTGGAGCTCTAATTGCTTCAGGGATTTTGGATGGCATGAATGGTGTTCTTGGACACGGAGCGTGGAGGTGAATTTTGTCCCAAAGACGACTTGTGACAGTCTAACATGTGCATATTAGATGGCTGTTCTACATCGAAGGAGCCTTGACATGTTTCGTTGGAGTTTGCGCCATATTTATCCTCCCAGATTTTCCAGCTAGCACACGTTGGCTCACAGAAGAGGAACGTCGACTTGCTCTGAGGCGTATGACAGAAGACGTCGGCATTGGCGACGAAGATGAAACCGAGACAGAGGGAAGGGCGCACGGATTATACCTCGCTGTGACGGATTGGAAAGTATGGTTGTTCGCTCTTATGGTGACAGCGCAAGTCGTTGCACTCTCTTTCAATGCCTACTTCCCAACGCTGAGTGCGACGCTCGGTTACAATCCTACGGTGACCCTCTTGCTGGTAGCACCTCCGTTCGTTTTTGCGGTAATCGTGGCATTCTGGTTATCCAGGTAAGCTGGTCGATATCAAGTGATCCACGTCATCTGAAATCATTCCATGGTGAATAGACATTCGGACAGGAAGCAGGAACGATTCTATCACATGATAAGCTCGTACATCGCGGGTATCATTGGATTCATCATCGCGATCAGTACCATGAACACGGCGGCACGCTATGTGTCTTTGTAAGGGGTTGTCTGTTCATTTCTGGAATATCGCGCTGAAAATGCATTGGCAGTTTCCTCATGGCACAATCGTACGCTGGTTATGTGGTGATGTATGCGTGGATGAGCAATTCATTTCCGCGTCCGCCATCGAAACGCGCGGTGTGTCTGTCGCTTATCAACGGGTTTTCGCAACTAGGAAATATTGCAGGGTCGTGAGTCTATCGCTAAGCTGTAGGGGAGGCATTGACGAATGCATGACAGATACGCCTGGCCATCGACCTGGGGACCGACGTACCGGTATTCATATGGGATTTGTATCGCGTGCTCGGTGAGCGCGATCGTGCTGAGCTGGGTGTTCAGGGAGCATCTACGTACACTGAATAGAAAGCGGAATGGAGAAGAAGAGGGGTTTAGATATCTTTTGTAGTGTCGTGAGCACGTGCGCGGAGTAACTCGACGCTCGTCCTCAACGCTCGTCGTCGCAATGAACTCGCTCGCCTTGCTTTCTCGCCAACTCGACGTCCTCGTCCTCCCTCGCACTCCACCTTCCACACCCACAGACGTTCATCATCCTCATCGTTTCTCCGCGAGACGTCGTGGCTCTGACGCTGGCGGTTCTCTCAACCGGACTGCATCTTGGTCCGACAAACCACCCCTGGATTCTCTACACCCCGCTGGCCCTGCTCGACCGAAGCGCTCATACTCCTCTCCTTCTGGTTTCTTACCAATTCCTTTCCAAAAATCATCCGTCTCTGATCCAGCCATCCGATTACAGCCAACTCTCAGATTCAGGAGCACTCTCAGACGTCTCTTCCTCGTTCGTATCTTTGTTATTGCCTGGAACACGATATGCGCTACATGGGCCTCTTGGATACCTGGAGAAATAGATGGCAGCCGAAATCAGCTCGCAGCTGCCCATCCCGATAATCAGAACCTGCGAGACACGAACGACGACGACGCCCGTAATATTCTACCAACTACACAACAGTCACTCTCTCCTCCCTCAATCCCACCACCACCTTTGGATGCGCCATCCCAGATCGTATATGGAATTCATCCCAAGTCAGAGATGGGTTCCCTCCCCACTCCTCCCCCGTCACCTGGTCCTGGTGTCACCTCTCTGTCGATACCAGGCCATGTTTCCCACCCGCCTCCACCAGCCGTAGCTGCCCCAGAAGCTACCCCTCCTTTGCCAGCCCACAAAACGCCCTTCCATCTCCCAAAGACACTTGTACTCGACTTGGACGAAACCCTCATACATTCAACATCAAAGCCCATGTCCCTGTCTTCCGGCGGATTCGGTCTCCTTGGTTTTGGGAGGCGCAACAAGGGCCACACAGTCGAGGTAGTACTCAGTGGGCGGAGTACATTGTATCATGTATACAAGCGTCCTTTTGTGGATTACTTTCTCCGCAAGGTATATTCCATTGTTACAGGAACCTTCTCCTGTGACGTTAACCTATTGTAGGTTTCAGGATGGTACACCCTCGTCGTATTCACTGCCTCAATGCAAGAGTATGCAGATCCTGTCATCGATTGGTTAGACGCTGGGCGTGGCATCCTCGCTCGTCGTTTCTTTCGGGAGGTGCGTTGTCCAACCTCGGCGTCGTCTACTTTTTCAGAGTCCTTCCTAGTCCTGCACCCTGCTCCCAAATGGTTCATATACTAAAGATCTGTCTATTATCGAGAAAGATCTCTCACGCGTTTGCCTTGTTGACAACTCACCGATCTGTTATCGTGTCAATGAAGGTTGGCATTACTGAACCTTGACTTCGTCCGTTAATTCAATTCCGACAGCAAATGGTATACCTGTAGAGGGATGGACTCACGACCCACACGACGAAGCCCTCCTTGATTTGCTACCAATCCTCGACTCCCTGCGCTTTACCTCTGATGTACGTAGAGTTTTGGGACTTCGTGGCTTTTCGTCATGACTGCTTGCTGTTTTGAATTTCTTACCATCCTCCGATCATCAAAGCTCGCATAGCACTTTCATCATCTGCATCGTCCCTTGCACGTTCCCTTCTTGCATGCACCTGCATTCCCCACTGCACTCATAGCCTAGTGACCATCGCTGCATAATTTAATACTGATTATCCTGTACACTACCCACTTTAGAACACGTCCCAAAGTCAGCAATGCGCACAAAATGTGCGACGTTATTAAACGGAGGTGATGGGATATTGGTAGTAGATGACGAAACATACTATCCCGACACACGAGGGGTCAAACCGAAAGTATGATACAGCATTACCGCAGGCATTAAATCGCCAAAGCGGCCTGCAACTCTCTCAACTGCGCTTCCTCGTCGTCCTCCACTGCAATTTGTTTGGCTGTCGATATATGAAAGAGGTGAATGATCCACTCATGGATGATAAGAGGATTGTTAGCACTTACGCGCTTCTCGTGCACCCGAAGGAATGTGTACGGGAACATGTTCGGCACCAGCTAGACGCTCATCTAGTTGCGCTTGCTCAAGCTCAGCTAGTTCTTCCCTTAGTGCATCCTATGAGGGGATGTCGTGAATGCCTGTAGCACGTGTCCATGGGTGGGGGATTACCTCGTCCACTTGATCGATTGGTGCAGATATTGCCTCTGAAATCTCGTTGGCTATTTCTCGTTGCTCGGCAATCTTGGTCATCGTAGAATCCACGTCATTCATTGTCCTGGGGGGTAGCTTCAGGTTGAAGGACAAGGGGAACGCACGAAACAAACACCGACATGCGCCCATGAATCTGCTCCAATACGTCGGAACCTTTCTTTATAACCTGCATCGTCTCGAGATTGAGGTTCGCCGACTCGAGAGTGTTGATTTGCTGTTCTAGTTGCAAACGTTGTCCATTCAGTTTCTCCATCTCTGTTTCGCTCTGCTTCTTTCTACGCAGCGCTTGGGTCGCAGCTAGGTCGGCGCCAAGGCTCCCTCAGTGAATGTAAACGTGCCATCGCTCATGGCGTACCCGCTTTATTGGATACAGCGTTCGCCTTTGCCTTCTTCAATTCCTCGTCTATCTTCTTCTGGAGGAAGTCCTCCTTCTTCTCTATCATCTGCAGCTGTTGTCTCATCGCGACGATGGCTTCACGAGCGGCTTGTTTGGAGTCTCGCCTCCCCCCAAAGAAAGACATGAAACTAGCCATCATGGTCTGGATATGAAGGACTTGGGCAGAGATGAGGTTGATCAAAGACAACGGTAAGTTTCGCTGTGAGACTACCAAAGGAATGACTACATATTCTAGAAAAGGAAATACCCCTTGAGGGCTCCCTCCTCCTCAAGACCGCGCACACGCATAGGTACACAAGCACAAGCAACTTGGATTATGGTATAGAAATTGCTCGTCTAGGTATGTAAAGGCAAGTACCTTTGGCCAATAAGTGCGGAACATGTGTAGAGTAGTCTGCCAAAATACGTGATCACTCTTCCTTGCCTTCGTCAGTTCCTCTAGGCAGAGAGTTAGCATCAATCAGCGCTACTTGCGACGCACTTACTCATCCTCTTCGTCGCTTCGATCGTCAGATGCTCCGTGACCGGTCACGACGCGATATGCAACGCGGCATATCATTCCGAACCAGATGACCTGAAGCACCTGTACGTACTGGTGAGTTTGCAACAAATGGATGAGCACACACAACTCACTTGTAATGAAACCAGTAAAGCAGAGAATGTCTGGTGTGTGAAATGAGAGAAATAATTGCCTCTTTCTGGCGCCCACATCTCGGGAACGAGCTGTACGGAGTCCACCAAAACACTTTTGATGGCAATGATGAAAAGGACGTGTCGAGTGACAAACCAAGAAACCAGGAAAACGGTAAAAGTGACATCGCAAAGGGTATATTGTCCTATATATCGCAGCATCTTAGCAAGCTGGCATCCATTGAGTGAGGTTCGATCAAGTGGTTCATGTCAAGGGTCACTTACAGGCAAGAAAATATCACAACAGTCCATCAACACCATAATAAGACACCCGATACGTGTGAAATTGGAAGCGTAACTCGCGACCATGAGTATGATGGTGATGATATGATGGGTCATCATTTGGACATGATCCTTCCTCCGAGCCTCAGCGTTGAGAATCAACACTTGATGGATGTAGAAGGCCGTCTGGGTAAGATAATAGAATTTGACAGTACCAGCCAGGGGAATGTGAGGGTAATTCAACCACAGATCTGTAGGGTGCAAGACTCGAGTGGGAAGGCTGTGGTGCACATACTGGGATGGTGTGTCAGAGGAGTGGTACTTGCCTGCATCCCGTCCAAAGAAGGGTTACTTACGATTCCAAAAGTAAAATTTACGGTGTAGTATATAAAAGACCAGCCTTGCTCGGCGAATCTCAACACGCTTCTATGTATCCTGCATGCATCTCTTTTTGACATGGTAAGAGGGGCATATTCACCGTTTCCGTGATGGGGGACGCCGTTTGGAACCGATGAACCGATGGTTGAGCCCTTGATCTTGTCGCGTTGTGAGCGTTCCCAATCACGAGTGAGCTTCCATTTGGCGAATGGTTCCATAAGGTAGACGCGTGTTATGTCGCGTAACACGGCCATGACGGCGATACACGAGACGATAACGCAGGTATCGAGGATACCGGCGTTGTAATAGAGAGAATCGTGGAAAGAGTCAGGATGTGAAGGTGAGGCCGTGGGGTAAGACAGTGAAAAGAACGGAGTGAAGAAGGAAGGAAACCATTCCGAAACCTGCAAACTGTCCATCGCAGAAAGTCGTCAAAAATTTCGTAGACTTTGGAAGCGGAGCAAACGTTTAACCTTCAATTCGGTTTTGCGCTTGTTTGCCCAGTCACGTTTTTGGAGTTAAACACGACCAAAGCACTTCTTGGCGACGAACTCAGGCTGTCAATGGAGGCCAAGTAGTGCGCTTAGAGTCGCCAAGGACAGCGACCAGCGCAACGGCACGCACGACGAGCTCAGCGTGCTGCACGTAGCCACACATGTGGGCTGAGTATCCGTGAGAGTTACTTGCCAGATCGAGACTGGGCCCTCCTAGCACCCGATGGCCAGTACACATTGCGCTGGACGTATACCGACATGGCGTTGTCGCAGCCAAACACAACGCTCTACGTCAACAATCTCAATGACAAGGTCAACAAGGATGAATTACGCTCGCAGCTGCACGCCCTGTTCACCACCTATGGAAGAGTGATAGATGTGGTGGCTTCCAAAAGCCCAAAAATGAGAGGACAGGCATTCCTCGTGTTCACTGATCTTACCGCCGCGACGACCGCAATGAGGGCATGCGAAGGCATGATGTTCTATGATAAGCCTATGGTCCGTTGCATTCCTCTCATCGTTCGCGCTGAAATCAACACGCTTCACCTAGCGCATCAGTTATGCAAAGTCAAAGTCATACGCGACATCCCGCAGAGAGGATCCAAACTTTGTCCCTCCAAGTTCCACACACGCACGAGAAGAAGCAGCACAGATTGGAAAAACTACAGTCTCTTCTGTAGATAAAAGGCAGAGAGACGATGACACCACTGACGACCACCGCAACGCAAAGCGGGAAAAATCACAAGGAGACGGAAGTGACGAAGAGGAAATGGAGATTGACGAGGACGAAGAAAATGTACAGCATGTCAAGCCACTAGGTACGCAGTGCCGTCAAAGAGCGCATCATGGTTTATATTCTTTTCCTTTCCCGAAGCGACTATGCCTGCGCCTATACAACAGCCGTCTGCACGTCTGCTATGCACGAATCTACCACAAGAAGTAACTGACGACGTATTTTCTGTTCTGTTTCAACAGTATGTGACCTCGTGTTCTCCCTTTTCGCCTTTGTTTGACGATATTTCAAGGTATCGCGGCTTCCTGTCAACGCACGTAGCGCAGTCGCCGACACCGAACGCCGCTGGTGCAAAGGTCAAAATGGCACAGGTATTTTTCGAATCCACCGAGCTGGCTTCGACGGCAAAAGAAGCCTTGGACAACTTCACTCTCAAAAAGGGATGGAAAATGAACGTTGTTTACTTTTGACTGGTTCGTTGCAATGTATCCTGTTACACGCAGTGTTCTCCAGTTCCGAGACGACTGCTTCGATCAGGGTAGGTCTTTTTTTTTGTTCGGCTGGAAACATGATATGACCAGCTGAGCACTGTGTCAATGTCACTTTGAGTTGTGCAATCCACCGGGGCACTTTGCATTTTCAAAGTGTGTTGTGCGTGTGACTCAGCGAGCGATCTTACGTAACTTTCAGATGGGGGTCGTGCTAGCCTATTGCCAATCTGGGGACATTCCGACGCATGTCACTCAATAGTGTAGTAGCACATCTTCGTCCATCCTCACGATGTCGTCCTTCTTCGGTCTGTAAGTTATCGACTACATGTCTTTTGAGTTATGAGGCCAACGCGCTGGATCGCACTTCTTATCGCACAGAGGAAAGACGCGCACCTTCAAACCTCGCAAGGACGTCCCTGAGGGAACGAAGCAGTACCAGTTGCGCAAATATGCAGAGGCTACGCTGGTGAGACGACCCCACGGATCAGTTTGTCCTGATGCCATCCACGATGATTTCGTCTGTCATTCAAGGGCTCGGGAAACTTGAGGCTCGCTGTCCAGCTTCCAGAGGGCGAAGACCTGAACGAATGGCTTGCTGTTCATGGTGCGTCCGTGTAACGCTGCGTCAGATTGTCCATGAAAAATTCATGCATCAGAGCTCAGCCGTCGATTTCTTCAATCACCTAAATATGTTGTACGGCACCGTAACAGAGTTCTGTACGCCGCAAGAGGTATGTCTGACGTTCCTACCGATCCTACTCGTAACTCAGCTTCGTGGGTCAGTGTCCGATCATGTCTGCGGGCCCTCGGTGAGGAACTATGGTAATACGCCTTGTCTATCCCTAATCGATCTGAAGTTACGAGTACTTGTGGGAAGATGGTGTCAAGTACAAGAGGCCTACCAAACTTCCAGCCCCGGAATACGTAGACGCTTTGATGAATTGGGCTCAAAATATTTTGGACGACGAGAACGTCTTCCCAAATAAGATAGGTACCGGTGATCGTCTTTTCGATTCCCTGATCTTTCAAATCTGCTTTCAACGTCAGGCGTCCCGTTCCCCCGTAATTTTCGGGACACTGTCCGCACCATTGTTCGAAGGTTATTCCGTGTCTATGCTCATATTTACAGCAACCATTTTGATCAGATTTGTGCCTTGGGTATTGAAGGTAAATTCCGCTATTCTTCCACCATGTACGACGGTATTGATCAGCCTTCTTACCGTCCTAGCGCACCTGAATACCAGTTATCGTCACTTTTTCTTGTTCATCAACGAGGTGCTTCTCTCGTAACCCCAGGATGCCTTCGGCTCACATTCGTCTTGCCGTTCTAAAGTTCGATCTTGTAGACAAGAAGGAATTGGCTCCTTTGGACGAGCTAAACGATGCTATTCTAGCTGAGGACAAAACCCGATAATACTTTTCAGCTCATCGTCCTGTGTAGTTGCTACTGCCAATCTCTCCTTACCCTCTTGTCTAGGTCTTAGATTGAACCTGAGAGTCCCACTCCGTTGACACACACTCTGTCTTAACGTCATGTGCCAAGTGGAGTTCATGTGTTGTACCGATTGATATCACAGTCGTATAGGTGCAGCCACCGTAACACAGATTTCCTTGCGTGGACATGTTGCGAAAGAATGTCTGGAAGGTTAAAATTGAAGAAATGTCGAAGGAGAATGTTAAGCGTGTGCATGCACCAACTTGAAGGAGACAGTAAAAAAGATATACTGCGAAAAAAAAAATGCATGGCAGGAAAGCATGAAGGGAAACGAAGTTTGCAATAGAACGACTTAAACGAACAGAATCAGAGTCCCTAAACATACAGAGCGTCGTTCTTTTTTAAGGAATATTGAGGTGGTGGCGGGAATTACCATGGACCAACGATTTCGACCGCGGGAAGTAAACGACCTGCGAAGCTATATTGTTCTCTGAAGGATGCTGAGTATAACAACTCCAAAATGAGTCTGCAATTTTACCTTCACCACAGACCACTGCATGATGAGTGTTTTGAGCCTTTCTTGAAGTGCCTGCCGACAGGACTCGCAAGAAAGCTGGTCACCCAATGGCGCGAGAGCCGATTCCATGGTACTTGTGGATAAATCTACCGCGTTACGGGTTATTCCAATGAATTATTTCATATGCAAGTCCTTACCAGGCCTTGCATCCCAAGCAAGGTAGGCAGATGCTAATGCCCATGCTCGGGTCAGCCTTTTCTGTTCTGAATAATCACACGTGGGAGTAGGAGGGTGCGGGTGAGGGGGCGGCAAAAGAAGGCGTTTGAGCGCGTCGGCGCGTCCAAAGTGCAGAAAAAAAAGTCGCTTCAGGTACTTGGGACCGATCCGTTCGGCCATGTCGTCTGTGAGTGAAGCAAGAGAGAACGAGAGCAGGTATGCTGAAGTCGGAACAGCGAGGTCGTACAAGTCATACGATGCAGCGAGTGCATAAAGCTCCAGGGGGTAGATGGGTGCAAGTGACAAAAGAAGGGAATGAAGGGGAGTGGTCGAGGCAACGTATGTTCTGAGCGAGATCCCGTACGTAGTCATGGCGTCAAGTGCTGCTGCGAGTGACTCGAATGAAGGTGAATAATGAGAACAAGACATATCATAAACGGCGTGTAACACAATGTTGAGAATTATCGAGGATTCTGAAACGAGGACTACAGGACCCATAGGACCCGACTTTGCCTTCGGGGAGGGTGGAAGTAAAGATTTGAAGTTATTGTCCGATGCAGCAAGAAGAACATGGGCGTGTACGTAGAAGAACACCGAGTCGGATGAAAGAAGAACAAGATCAGGTGGGAGAGCATGATTCTGAGCGCCAGGAAAAAAGGTGGTCGATACCGAAACCAGCTCATTGTCGTCTGGAGGTGAATCCACCGGAGAGGCAGTGAACGATTCCTAGCGAGAGCCAGAGATCATCATCAGCACTTTTGGGCACGAAGACCGCGTACGGGTGGGGTGGGCACCTGAGTCACCGCTGTACCCATCGGTGGCTCAACTCTACCTGAGACGGGTTTTTCGGGAGCAGGTATCTCGAGGTCGAATGGTTCGGAGACGAACTGGAGGACAAAATCCCAGTCTGCCGTCTCGACGTGATTAGACATAACACCCGGTTCGACGAGGACGAGAAAGAAAGAGGTGAATACAGGCTTTTAAACCCAAAGCTACTGCGATGCGACTGGCAGCGAGAAAGAGAACACAACAGAAAACAGGGGGAAGATCCAAAAGCTCCGGAAGTACGGATTAAGAAGTTGGTCAATTGAATCGCGGGGCTTAAATTCAAGAGCGGAGTCTGATTTAACCCGCGGCATGCTATGCCGAACAGGATTAATGTCCCGCTGTTTCAGAGTCCTGCTAGAAAGGTAGCGTTGTGTATTACCCAAAGTACTATTCTCGTCGCCTTTTAAGCTTGTGGATTTCTTCCCGTTTCCCAAAGTTCGAGTCGTGTATTTCCTGAGTACGCTTTAGCATCCGGCGTATAAAGAGACTCGTCATACAGTCACCATATTCGCGAGCCGCTTGGCAGTCGAGACGGCATTGAGTTTATCCAACACTCTATCTTCTGGGAGCTTCAAAGCAGTGAGCTTCATGCCTACATGAGAATGTATGCATTCATCCCCTTTTATATCATGTGGTGACATACCGATACGATCCTCTATCCTTAAAATCCGCTGCTCGTCCTTTTCAGTCACAAAGCTAATGGCAACTCCCCCCTTTCCAGCACGAGCCGTTCGTCCGACGCGGTGCGTGTATTCTTCGGGCTCATTCGGGAGGTCCCAATTAATGACCATCGCTACATCTTCAATATCCAAGCCACGAGCACCGACATCTGTCGAAACCAAAACTGGAACAACAGCTGAACGGAACAACGATAAGGAAGCCAGGCGCTCGCGCTGCGTAAGGCGAGAATGTAGCGCCGTGCTCCGGACTGAGAGCGTCTTCAACAAACTCGCGAGGTAGGCGGCCGTACGAGGCTTCGTACAGAATATCATTGTGGGAGGAGGCTGGGTTATCTCATCCTCCTCCTGAGCCCTTTTCTTAGAAGATTTGGACTTGCCGACTTTCGGGTTCCCTGAAAATTTCCCAGGCGTTGGTGGTGTGCGGCGGAGTAGCAGTGTATCCTCCGGGGGGTTGCAGAGAAGGTGAAACAAATAACTTTCTCGTACATGGGACGGAACAAGAATGTAACGCTGCTTCAAGCTTGCAACTGTCTCGACTCTGTGAGATGATGAGATCGGGGCCTATCAACACTAAAGCTGAACTCACGCCGATTCGGTGCAGTGAAAGAATGGTTTCATTTTGCCATGCTTCGGAGGCATCGAAGCCAAAGATTCAACAGATGGTGTTAATGTGGCTGTGAAGAGACATGTTTGTCGATCGGGAGGTAGGATGCTGAATAGATATGATAGCTCCGGAGAAAACGTAGCTGTCAACAGACGGTCCGCTTCATCAAGAACCTACTCGGTCCTTTCTTTGTCATTACACCCGACGGGGGACGAAAAAGTAACTGACCAAGAACTTTATCCTTGAAATATCCCAGTCACCACTGCTGCTTTTAAGGTGGTCGACAATACGTCCAGGTGTGGCAACCACTACATGGGGGCGACCATCAAGTTCGAGAGCCTGAGTCATCATATCCATACCTCCAACGATAACCGATGTACGAATGCTTAGTGGGGCACCCAGCACGGCGAACTGTTCCGATATCTGGAATGCTAGCTCGCTGGCGACATTAAACATCAGCGTGTATACCGCATGACAGAGGAAGGTTCTCAATACCGTGTTGGAGTGAGAACGAGGGCGAAGATTCCGTACGGGTCAGCAGACAATTTTTGAAGAATTGGAAGAGCGAATGCAATGGTTTTTCCCGAACCCGTTTTAGCATGACCGATACAATCTCTCCCTATAGAAAAGTAGCGTCAATGAAACATCCAGGGCAGAGCTCACTATCCACCAGATCGTACCTGCCAGAATTGGTGGTATACAGACAGCTTGTATCTCAGTGGGCTCGTGGATGGACATGCGATGAAGGGCGGCTTCCAATACAGACGAAATCCCCATGCCATTGAAGGACCCGACCGTTTGCTTTGTTGTTTGAGCTAACCTTGGTGTGCGTGTCGAAATAGGACTCGTACGAGACAACTTGAGACGTCCTCCGTCATCCATGGCTTCCTCCAGCTCCGGGGAGTTTCTCTCGATCCGCTCACCACCTTCCTGTCCCAGAAAAGACTTAGCCCCATCTTCTTGGTCTGTTGAATCCTCTCCCGGGCTTGAAGAGGAAGTAGAACCTGAGTCGTTATCCACCTCGACAAAACGTGTGGAATCAACAACAGATTCCGTGTCGAAAGAGACGCAGGTCCTCTTTGAGGAAGGCCCCTCCTGTAACCTGAGTAGGTCATCGGTGGTCAACTCGGAGTCATGTTTTTGCCTTGTCATCGAGTTCCAGACAAATGAATCAAATCCGAGCTATATGTACCAAACTTGGGCATCGACAGTTCCACGAATGGGACTCATTGCATCGAGGGGTCAAATGTACAAATAACATTTACAACAATCCCCTCTATTGAAAAGTGTTCGGTTCACCACTATGTAAAAGATACAAGGGGTTCAAGGACTGATTAAGATGAGCAACGTTATCTACGACACCAAAATTGTTCGCCAGATAGCAATCTACAGGTGGAAATGAAAATGTGCTTGTCCTCGATAAAGGCGGGGGGAGGTGAAAAATTGAATTACTATGAGGCGTCCGATTTTGTTCGAGAGCAGGGTAGGGTACGCAAGTCGCAAAGCTATCTGCATACTTTTGAAATATGAGCTATGGTTCTTGGGAAGAACTAGCTTCACTTGGTGCCTTGAAGGGAATTTCAGTTGATGTCGTTCGAAGAAGAAGAAAGGATGCCTACATTCTTTAGATCTCGAATAACATGAGGTACACCTAGTGGTACTTCGGAACTCAGAAACTCTAGTGGATTGCCAACTCCGTGTCTCATCGAGTTCTTGGAAGGGGCAGAAGGGGGGGCTCGCGAGCTGGAATTTGTGTGCGATGTAGACGGAGGCAACATTTGCGACAATAAAAGTGGGGAGAGTGAAGCGATTGTAGACAAAGGCGACTCGGATGCAGGAGTTGGAGAAATGAGACTGGCTCGAGATGCGGGAAAGGAAATTTTTGAATCATGAAGAGCGGCAAACATGCCCTCGCAGTAGGGCGATGGTATTCTGCGGCTTCTGGATTTTCTGCGAAAACGGCGAGGATTGATGTTGCCGAACGGTTGTCTGTATCCTTGTGGAATAGCCCAGTCTTGTGGGAGGGGTATTTGGCGCAGTATTCCGCACGAACAACTGCTGCTTTACTGTACCATACAGCCCTTTCAGTCTCCGGGAGTAGGTTCCAGCACTGACCAGCAATTCGACTAAGGTTCTGTTGGCGCTTCTCGACCTCTGGAGGTATCGCCCGTCTCTTGAGAAAATCCGAACGATACATGATGAATGCGTTGGGGGATCGAGGGGTACGCTTGGATTGTCGTTCCGAGTGGCATTCACTGATAGGCACGATCTGTGACGTTGCTGGCATGGCGTAGCGAGGAAAAGGTTATATAGTACACGGGGGTCTTCCGGAGAATGTGGACTAGAGAGGAAATGGAGATGTGTATCTGAATGAGTGTCTTGGTAAAGCTGGTATTTCTTGGGGCGCACAGCGTCCTGAATGGTAAAATCTATAGGAGAAGTGACCCCAAAGTCAGTGACCATCCACGGAGCCGAAGATACATCGCTGACTGATAGAGATCACTCAAAGAGCGGTGAAGTCAAAGTTAGTCGTAAGCGTCCAGGCAAATGATATGTCAGGGTGTGAGGAACGAACTCGTGAATATTTGGGATCTCTTTATAGGCGTCGGGCGATGAATTTATCGTTCCAGGAATCACTCTGTCATTTGCAAGCGAGAGCTGGTTACATTGAAAGACGTTACGATGAAAGGCCTGTCGCACAAAGTAGACAGGGACCGGCATGGTACTACACCTCAGATGGCATGACGCACCTGTGACAGGGTGAATCACATGACCAGGACAGAGCAAGCCCCGGTGACATGTACGCACCGACAGATGAATAATGAAGCTTGAAGTATTGCCTGTCAGAAGATTGGGTATCAGGAATGCTGCTGTACGCACCATGTGTCATCGCAGGATGTTGCAAGGCTGCGGTAAAATCCAGTCATACCAACTACAATGAGCCGAGAAGTGAATGAGGGTCTAAAGAAATACTGTTGATGCGCTGATGCGGCAAACAACATGAGGTGCTTGTACTCAAACATGAGGCACGTTGTGCTGGTCAGGCGGTCTTTGGAACAATGGAAGAAGAAGGACACGACAGAAAAGTTACGGCGGCGCTCGCGGTTACTCATGCGACCAGAGTTGTAGGATTGTCATTGACTCACTCTATGGGGGAGGGGGAAAAGGCGACAAGTATATAGGTTGCCGATGCAAGCTGAACGACTCGTCAATGTTCCCATTTCACGCAAATTTAGAATACATATATGGTCAATGAAATTACTGACAAATTGCAAGAAACAGAGCGACGTACAAGGACATCTACAGTGAATTTGGAACGATCCAGCAAGTTTCTCCCGCTGCTTTTTTCACCCGATTCATGATTGCTAACCCTTCATTTTCCTCGGGGACTTCTTCTATGAGGATGAGGTCAACACCCTCCCGCTCGAGCGTCAACAGTCCATCAAAAAGACGTCGGGCAATGACTGTCAGCTCCGACAAGGGTCCCAGAGTATAACGATGCCACTGAATCGTCGGATCTTCAAGAAGCGTCTTGGCCAAAGCAGACTCGGACGGTGCCAACAAACCCACTTTGGGAGGGGAGTTTACAATTGTGGAAACCTTGAGGGACGCCAGCAATGTGGATGGAGACATGGTGTTTGCCCCACTAGGTGACTGAGAGGTTGTTCGCAACAGGGTCACGGGGACCGCAGGTGCATAGTGACGGTATTTCATGCCTGGAGTGGTGGGGGTTTGCTCGATGGCGTAGTCAAGAAAGTCACGACGATGAACGAGAACTCTTGGTATTGAATGTCCAGAGTGAGCAAGTTTGAGTGTCTGTTCTATCTGCTCTGCGGTGATACCGCCTGGTCTGAGAAT
>JBBPJJ010000070.1:21717-34011 GCA_038088635.1 Veloboletus limbatus
GCGAATGTTACCATCGTCGTGCAAGCCATCCAGGACAGTGCTCTCGAGCCCAACATCGCAAGGACCACCGTCTAGGATAAGTCCGATCTTGCCGCTGAGATCGCGGAAAACATGCTCGGCGCGGGTAGGACTCGGTTTCCCTGAGGAATTGGCACTTGGTGCGGCTAGGGGAGCGTTGGAAAAGGCAATGAGTGCGCGCGCGACTGGATGGGAAGGTATCCTGACAGCGACGGTGGGGTGATTTGCGGTAATGATGCTGGGTATCTTTGTCGAGTCGCTCGGGAAGAGGAGTGTTAGTGGGCCAGGCCAGAAAGCGTCGATCAATGTCTGATATGAAGGAGGGATGATGAAGTGGGGAGGAAGGAGGGAGTGGAGCATGCGTTGCGAAGAGACGTGGACGATGAGTGGGTTGTCGGCGGGACGGCCTTTTGTAGAGAAAATGCGTGAGGCGGCCTCGGCATTGAGGGCGAGGGCTGCGAGGCCGTAGACTGTTTCGGTTGGAAAGGCGACGAGCTGGAGGGCGCTGAGATGGCGAGAGGCAGCGCGGAGAGAGGCGAGGGTGTGCTGCGAGCTGAAGCGGGGACGACCGTCGTGGTCGAACTGGATCGATGTGGGATCACATCTCAGTACTTGCGTGGAGAACGACGAGCGGGACATCCTACTGCAACGACGGAAACAAGCCAACATCCAATGTCTAAGCTAGTCGTCGCTGTCTCGAACGACGTTGGGCATGTTCAATCCAACCCTCCGCGCCGTCGCCTCTACCCTCTCCTCCGCAGTCAGGTCCACGAGCGGGTTGTATCTTTCCAACAGCGTCTGCATCCACATATCAGCCTTGTCCGACCAGAACCGGCGTGAAGTACATACCTTGTACTCTCTCTGGGAGCGCATGAAAGTCACCATGTTTTCCACGTCCTGGCGGAATACCTCGCCGCGTTCGCTCGCTCGACTTTCGGCGAACAGCCTCTTGAAGTTGGCTGCAATGTCCTTGTTCCTTTGCGTTCGCGGCTTGATGCTCTGAAACATGAGCCACGTCAGGTCGCAGCGTACATCCAGCAAGGACCCGTGTTCACCGCTCTCGCGAGTTCTCTCGCCACGCTGCGGTACAGTCGAGCAGCTGTGGTCATGTCAAAGCAAACGCCCATTGTCAAAGCCAACACCTAATTTGCGTGGCACCGGTTAGCATGGACCACCCATTGTTCGTCCCACTCGTTTTTATTGATCCCCGTCTTTGGTAACATGTTCAAAGCCCCGGATGCCCCGCCCGTGTAGTTCAAAAAGCCAGCCCGTCTCCCTCGAAACTTCACACACCAGATTTCTCCAGCGTGTATGGTCAGGTTTCGCGTGCCAACCGCCTCGCTCTCTTCCGATGCCCTTGCATCCACCCAGGATGTCGATAGCCAGGTATGCCGTTCTCCGACAACACAGACCAAACCAGCTGTGCAGGCTACCAAACCTCATAAAGCGCACGCAAGATCACGTCCTAGTCGTGCTCGTCTTGCCCACAAGCTAGATAAGGCAAAGGCTGCTGCCAAAGAGGCCGCAGAACGTGCTCACAGGACTAAGAAATTGGCTGAACCTTGCATCGCGTATGTGGGAAATGTACGTTACTGGTCCCTCTCTTCTCGATCTCGATCTCTCTCATGATCCGTCATCAAGATCGGTCCTGATGTGGACGAGAACGCGCTGATGGCGCATTTCAGCCGCTGCGGGAAAATATTATCAGTCAGGATACATTGCTGTGGTGGTGTGGTCATGACAGTTAAACCTCCCCCCGCGAGTTACCACCAGAACTTGAGAGTTCGCCAGTATGGCATCATCACCTTTGCATCAAAATTAGCCAGGCAAAGGGCTTGCAAGCTAGGGGGTACCCTCGGCGGATGCGAACTCACTGTAGGTCGGCTGTCTCGCGACCGTGGTCACGGCTAAATACTTTTCGTTCAGGTTTCGATACTCATATCCGAGCTTCCCGAAGTCCGGGAAAAGATTGCCCATCGCCTGAAAGACTATCAGTCGAGGTTGGAACCACCGGATGTGCATCGTGCTCAAAAGAGCGCACTCAGGTAGGGTGTTTGGCGAGTCTATCCAGCTTGGTGCTTATTCGTTGTGTCAGATCACTGAAACTTGACCCTACGGTGCTGCTGGATCCCGCACATGAAAACGAGCAAAGGTTGCGCAAGCGGTTCCGTTGTTTCGGCTACAGTCTTGTAGAGGGTATCGCGTGATGGTCTTTCCATGTAACTTTTGATGTGTGTTAGTATGAATGAGTATGCAGAGGTCGACGCCACTTTCGCACATTGTGAAATCGGCTAAGCAAGCAAGTGGACGTTGTTGGGCGACACTCATCCCCTCCCGGCCCATCCACAATACTTCTTGTCCGCACCTTCTGCATGGAACTCGTCTGACCATACGACGTGCAGGTATGATCAGTTCTCTTCTTCCTACTGGTGCTCAGTCTCAGTCCGACGTAGTCTTTACCCTCTTGGATCTTCTCACACAATGGCCAAAACCGCAGCCCTGAATCCAGCATCTACCCCTTTCTTCCCTGGCAGCATCCGTCTCGGTGAGGATGATGGTAGCTCATTGAGTGGGTTCGGTCTCGCAGTTCCCACACTTCGAGAGCAGGATCGGGCGTCCGTCTCTGCCCTGTCCACTTCTCCGGTCGAACATAGGTCCGTGCGCTCCTCTCCAATCCTTCCCCAGGACAGTGAGAACAAGTCCGACATGCGCTTTCATCCATCCCCAACCCCTCCCGATGTCTCATCAACCACACATCCTGCAGAGCTGGACAGACCGTACAGTCTTCCTCGTGCTCGCGACATGTGCGTCGTTGGCAATTTGGAGGTTCTTCCAGAAGCGGACGACACACCAGGATCAACCACCACCCTTGAAGGAGCGCGGACAACTGCAGATTCCCCGTTTAGTTCAGCCCCCATCCCGCAGTCTAGGGGTCACATCAATACGCCTCCTGTCAACATAATGAACTATTCGTCTCGCTCATCATCCTTCAACGGTCCCTTCGTATCGTCCTCTCCAGTTTCCTCTTTAGATTCCAGTAGTCAGTTCGCCTCTACTGCAGAGTTCTCGCAAAATCTTGATGCTCAGCTCAAATCATCCCCTCTCATCCAAGATATCATAGAGCGTCTGCTACGATGCGAGTTCACCGCTCACGAAGTTCAACGAGAACTCCGCGATGTCCACCGCAAAGTGGATTTCCTTGTCGAGCGTTCATATAACAACACGCCACATGCTAGTATATCACAGCCAGAGTTCAAAGACCCGTTCGCACCCACTGGTGGTCCGTCCGCTTCTTTGATTATACCAAGAGCATCTTTTAGTGCGGGTATCGCTCCAAACCAGTCCCCACCACCCGACGATATATCCCAGATATCACAACGCTTAAATACATTGACTACATCTGTCGGTCAACTTCTTGCGTTACAAACACAGCAACACATTCAGGGTGCGACTACTCTTGGTCGACTTACACCTCATACACCAGACCTTCCCCCGAATCACCCATTCGGAAGCAATATCGGCCCTAATTCCGCGCTGCTGAGCCACGGGCTACCCAATCGACCCGAATTGAGGGCTGCTCCTCGTGCCCCGAACCCTCCAACGCGAACATGGTCTGCAGGTAACCTCGATTTACCTCTGAGGTTGGACAGTGTTGCAACCCTTGGACGCAATGACCCCGTGCGTGACAAGCGCCGATCGGTTACTGGAGGATTAATGCGCAGGGAATCGGCTGGTGTGAGCGTGTTATCTCCGGCACTACATGCAGTTCTGACCTAGTGACCGACAGATCATCGATGGACAAGGCAGTGACTGGTCAGGCGGCTCTCCTCGTGACAATGGTCCCATGATCTCTAAATGGGAACAGCTGAATCTCGCACCTGACTTACTTCGTTCCCTGAGTAAATTTGGGTGACTCGATTTTTCACACAATCAGTTGCCAGGACTGATCCGGTTAAATGCTAGTGTTGGTCCACCCAATAAGATCCAGCAACGCGCTCTTCCTTTCCTTCTTCGAGGTTCCGATATCATCGCACAAGCTCCTCCGACCCAAGAGCGCATTGCTGCATATGTTATACCTGCTATCCAGGTTGCTGTAGTTAATTCAACAGGTAGACCTCCCAACAGGGGTCCTCTCGCTGTGATGATATCCACTACGGTGGATCAAGCAACCCAAGCTCAGCGTATGATTCGAGATTTGGGAGGGCCCATTGGCATCCGATCAGCCTTGGGAGTCGGCATGTCGATAAATGCCAATGACCTCACACAGGAACTGCGTCTTCTCCAGCAGAACATGCCACATATCATCTGCGGGACGCCACAAAAGTTGCATGCATTGTTCACCTCCCCAGGAGGCCTCACTGGTTCAGAGGTTCGTTTCTTGGTGCTCGACGAGGTGGACCAGTTGATTGCTCGAAATCTTCATGAGAACGTTTTCAATATCGTCAAGCTACTCCCTCCCCCTAGGTCCCGTCCTGTGGGTTCTGGCACTCCTACGCCAAGTTCTAATGGCTCGGGTCAATCACCGTTTGCCTCCTTTGACGTTAACAGTCCACTAGCAGGCATAGTAAACTCTGCACGGAGATATTCTGCTATTCCTCCATCACCCCCCAACGATCTGGGTGGCAATCCAACGATAATTGAGCGTCAAACCGCCCTGTTTTCGAACACAGTACCTCAGGATGTTTTGAACCTTGCGACGGCTATCCAGCTCAGGGAACCCGTTAGGGTCCTGGTACGCCGTGATGGAAACGTTACAAGTACCGAAACGAGTCAAGGTTCCCGGGGTTTGCGTCAATTTTACTTGTACCTCGCTTTCACAGCTGGCGGTCGCGCAGATCCTACGAATATCGGTGCGCAAGGTGGCGGCCATGGGATTATCGGTTCAGGTAGGGGAGCTTCAAGCGTGGAAACTGCCCAAGCCCGAGAGTGGAAGTTGGATGCATTGACCGACATCTTTGATGACATTGAAGCAAGTCAAGCAATTGTTCATGTCGGCGGAATGAATGCCTTGGATGCCGTCGTATATAAACTGGCAAGTCGTGGATTGGAAGCGGTCCCACTTGTGGGTCTATCAGTTTGACGTCACTATCAAGCTGACACATATCTTCAGCACGGTGAAATGAATGCTGGGACCAAGTTGGCAGCTTTGAACAAATTCAGAAGTACTGCTTCAGTCATGATGAGGCAGCCACTGGTCAAGGTGTTGGTTGTCTATGACGTTCAGGTCAAGATCCCAGAGATATCTCACGTACCTCTCATCATCAACTACGGTATTTCAAGCTTTTACCTATTTTCTGCTCTGTGCTAAAGGCTTGGCAGATCTACCCAAGGCAGTGGAAGAATACGCTCATCGGTAGGCACCACCACATTTTTATATTTCCTCTCTCCCCTCAGTGTTTCGATAGTGTTGCTCCCGCCATCGCGTCGAGCTACGCACGCGCCGGTGTTATCATAAATTTCGTTACGGCTACCGGCGGGGACGTTGAGATGCTGCGCTCCATTGAATGTTTCTACAAGTGAGGGTTCAGATTAGTTCGCAAGCAACCTGGCTCACTGTGCACTATCTCACAGAATAAAATGCGTACGCTCTTTCTCTGCCCTTTGTTTGGAGAGGCACTGATGAATATGTTCACAGCCGGAAGTTCCAATGAGTCTTCGCGATATTGTTTAAGTTTGATGAACCCTGTTCCTGTATCCTTACATGCATGGGCCCGCTTTGCTGAAGTTACCGGCCCTGGCTTTGTTTATTCACACTGTCAGTCACCAGCTACTATATCAACACATACAGGTAACCCTCTGGTCACTTGATCCGTTCTATACCCGTATATCCGGTACCTCAAAACCATGACCGTTCGAACGAAACTGTTTCCCTACTAACTTGACTGCTGACTGCTCATATCGCCTGACACCTACCTTCCCAATCCTTACCACTGTATAGCAGAAGTTCCTCTTTCACTATGATTGCGTTTCCTTGCGTATACTGTGTTACATGAATTTTATCTCGTCTTCCCGCGGATACATACTTTATACATCAACATCGGACTACCAATATCTTGAGCGTACCGTCCTCGCTGCATGACGCAAGATGTTTTTCGGTAGGCATAGCAGTAGACTCCCATGCCAATCTATAAATCTGGTCGACATGGGCAACACTGCGAAATCAGGGTTGAGTCCCACAGGAAAATAGGTCGGGGGGAATCGATCATACCCAATGGGAATCAAACTTGCAACTTCCCATCTTTCAGGAGTAGCGAGTAGGCTACAATAGATAGAAATTTCCCCCGTTTCCAAACCAACAGCGAGCAACCGCCTGCCTGTGCGTCAGGTCCATCATCTTACCAAAGGAAATCCACCGTACCTCGTAGCGTCCAGGGAACAAAAGGCAACCGCAGTCGCTGCTTCGTTGAATTTTAATATGGCGAGCGTAGGCCATAGGTCCGACCCAGCTCTCGGAGACCAGATTCTTACCTGTCAAGACCTCGATGAGCGTGTGTCCATCAAGGCAGAAAAAGAGACACCCACCGTCTTGTCACGCGAAGCAGTGGCGAACACGTCTCCTTCGCGGCTCCATGCACAGTCCCATATGATTCGTGTGTGAGACTTGTCCGCAGCGATCGGAAAATATCCTGCAGAGGGTAATGGATCATGTGATGACCAGGTCACCTGGAGCGATCACATACCGTCGTCCCGCTTTTCAAACGATCGCCACGTGCGATCACGGCTGACAGTAATGATATAACGATCGTTCGGGCTGAAGGCGATACGCGTGACCGTGAGCGAGTGTCCTTCTAATGGCGAACCAAACAGTTGGTATGTGGACGTTGAGTACACACGAACCACAGCATGTTGTGCAGAGGTAGCCCTGCAAGCGGTGGCCAGTAAATCGCGAGAGTTGGAAGACGCGATCGTTATCAACTATTCGGAATGGGCACTCAAATACAACATATTCAAGGAAATACATGTGTCGTCACCTCGTAGCCATGGCCGAAGACCTTCTCAATCTCCGGCCAGAGTGTGGTAGCCGCAAGTTCACCTTCAAAGGGTCGCCGGTCTGGCCTCGACGAGTCCAGTTGTGCCGGTGCTACAGAAAGCACGATGTAAGAATGGGCAATGACTTTAAGTGAAGAGTCACACCATCGTTGATTGCCTTGTTTGACAACCCCAGTGGAGGCACATGGGCTGCGATCGGCCGTTCTTCCTGATAGATATCATCAGCATGCTTGTAGCTCAAAAGTTATTCTGTGAGCCTTACGGAGCTCTCTACCACACCACGAACACCGAGCTTCTTGATGGTCTCCACAAATCCCCGAGGAGCTTCAAAAACACGGGCAACTTTTTCGTCTGCAACACTTGCGAACGTCCAAGGGTCAAGCCAAGTTGCGCCTGCAAGGTCGTATCCATGTACTTGAGGGCGCGCCAATTCATGCCACACTCCCGATGATCCTGGGGGAGGCAAGGAAATAGCGCCATGGACACGGGTCGTCTGATCCGACCTGACCCACTTAGCCTGACATGTAAACGCATTTATTCAACCCAACTTACCCGACCGAGACGACATACTCTCCAGCAGGGCTCCAATCAAGGTCCTTCACTGGCCCGCTGTGTCCACTGATTGCACCAATTTCTTTCCACAGTACAGTATACGGGTCGCCTTCAGTAGCTTGCACAGATCGCCAGCGTCTCCACCCCCCGTTCCACCCCCAGCCTAAAACCTCATCGCCTTGAGTGGTTTTCGCCCAAAGTCCTCCAACAAACCCTCCGAGGCGTTGTCCGCCAACGTCACCAAACCGCTGTCGGTTGATCCATATCGAACTAGCTGTTACATCGCTAGAGGACGGCGGGTGCAATATTTGGCTTGGAGACCACAGGATCAGAGAAGAGTCTATAGAACTTGATAAAAGAGTCTGCGGTGGTGAAGCACTGCCTTTGGCTGACGGCGCCCATGCAAGGGACGTCAGGCCTGCTTCGTGGCCGATGAGCAATGCATCGAACGTTATGGCATATTGTTGGACACTTTTCAAGGTTCTATTAAACAATCTAAGCGAAGTGGGGAGGGAAACACACCCATGATCCTTGAACTTTACAGTCAGAACATGACGTTTAAGCGAAATTTGTCTTCCACTTTCTTCGCCATCTGTAGGATCTGTGAGCGAGGCTTCAAAGGCATCCAACAGATCATCGCTGATGACTGTATCGGTACCCTCGTTCCTGCCGCTCTGACTCTTGGCGGTCTCGAGAGCGCCAATGTTCCACAATCTGATGGTTCCATCCTGAGAGCCCGAAGCAAGTACGAGCCGATCGTCGAAAGAGCTCCCTGCAGAAGGGGATTGTGTACAGAACGCCACGGCTCGCACCCAGTCTTCATGGCCCGGAAGGGAAATGGAACGAACAAACTATGACGACACTGAATGTTTGATGGAACTGGATCAACGACAAAGATCAGAGCGCACATTGCTGTCAGAACGTGTCCAGATATGCACGTTTCTGTCGGTTCCGGCAATGGCAAGGATAGTAGCTTTCATTAAGAAGCAATGAATTTCAAAAACATCAGATTCCAAACCAGAGCGGACCTTGGGAACGAGGAAGTGTTGCCACGGCTAGTGATAGTGGGTACTTTCCATGGAGAGAGATGACCTGGACCATCTCAACCTTGACTATGAGCCAGCCCAGTCAATACCCCTCAACCACGTCGACAGGAAGCGTTTTCGTACCAGTCTGCTGTTCACCAATAATAGTCCATACCTTGACGGAGGAATCGGAGCCACCTGTCACTACGAGTCCTGCAGACACAGAGAGAGCGGATATTGGCTGTGAATGCGCATGCACGGTAACAGCATCCCTCCACTGATGTCGATCGTGGCATCAGAGAGACTATGTGGACGGGGGAGGTCATACTTTTTCAGACTTTTGCCAGAACCGAACCTGCCCTTTGTCGTCTGCACTCACGAGAAAGTCGTCGCGTAGAAATCGTACGCAGGTCACCAAACCCTCATGACCTGCCAGTGTTTGGTTAACACCCTTGTCACTTTGGTCCTAGAGGACCCATCAGTTGAGGGACAACAGAGGAAAAGCTGGCCGACTTGCATCAATGTCCCACAAGGCTACGAGACGACCTGTTCCAAATGCTACAGTGGTAGAGCTGGGTGACACATGAGCTGCGTGGTTGAAGCGATTGGTGGATGCGGAGATGTAAGCGGTCGACACGTTGATTTGAACCATCTCAGCTCAGATGCCCTGCAAGACTGGTCAGAGGTAACAGATCTTATCAGTCACGTGAATGCATTCTGCTAGGTTTCATTGGATCCTTTCAATTCATACTAGTAGGTCGACCGACTACTGTTTCTTTTTTCCTAGAGGGTCTGATCCTATTCTCCTACAATGTTTTGCTAATGTTGTGTTCTGGAACATTCCTGGCACTGGTACATGCTGAAATCAGCGCGCACTGGGTCAGTAAGCGATATTGAGACTTACGAAACTTGCAGGACTGATTTCAGCGTGAGTGCCAAGCGTAATATGATCTCTCTGGATGGGTATCTTGGGGTAAGTATTGGTTGATTTCACCGTGAGGCACACCTCCGGCGTGCCTCACACCCCTGGATGGTTACCAGGGTATGATGTCCTGCTAAGTGAGTAATTAAATTGCCTCCGAATCGGACGAGAAGGGAAACTTGGGCTACCAGGTCCAAGAGCGTTGGCAACGATACCACAGCCCAACCAGCCACTCGGTCACTGAGCTAGTCAAAAAAAGGTGTGTGTGTCAGCGCGTCAAAGATGGATTGCACAATTGTATTGGGAATATTATATAAGTGATTTTTACCGTCAGACCTTGTGATCGTGTCACCTCTCATTCATACATACATTACGCTATGGCTGGCCACCAGTCCGTGCCCGAGAAAGTGAGTGAGCATGTCTCCCAAACTACCGGGTTTTGACTTGGAACAAGGAGAAACGTGTCTGTGTCTCTGTGACCCAGTTGCCGTAACTTGCTTGTCCTCTACCCGATATTGCATTTCACTTACAGTTTCTACTCGGAGTTCATCATTGGCACCTTGATTCACCGAATCGACTATCATTGACGGTACTTTCTCTCGGACTGCTGACCCTGCACGGCGATCTGATATGATTATAGTTGCATTTAACTGGCTGGTCTCGCAGATCAGTTCTCCCCGTATCCTGCGTCCATGGCAGTCGATACCACAGCTATTGCAAGTGAGGTTTGAACAGCTCCTTTGACTCTTCTAATGCAGTGCAACCGTTTTAGTCGTGTCCGGCATTGTCGAGCTTTTGACCACTATACTCACCCTCCTTCGCTTGGTGTTTCGATTGAGAATACGAAGATTTTGGTGGGAAGACGTGTGGGCAGCGGTAGCGATGGTCTGTGCGGTGGCATTCATCATCGCTACTGCGATATATTTCCTGGCCCGTCAGTCGTGCCTGCCCGTGCATGCACTTGAACACACAATAACTTCTCCATCTCTAGAAGATTTCAAGGCAGCTGGTGTTGCCTACTGGACCCGAACATACGCATTAACGAGCGTCGTGTGGTGGGTCCCTTCGCACTTCGTTACTACATTCTAATACATTTTCACAACCGCTAGGTCCGTTCGAATGAGTCTGCTTTATTCAACAATCCGAATCACTCTGCCTTCCACTTGTCTCCACAGATTCATGCGTGCCAATGTTGCCTTCTTCATCATTGTTTGGGCATTATTAGTCGCTTTGAAGACATGGTGGTGTAAAGACAACACGAAATTCCAACTTGGCCGCTTGACATGTCCTCTTCCGTACTCGGTGGCTATTTTTGAAGTAACAGGCTAGTGCACCAACGCATTTTTTTCTGGCTAGATATTCAATTTCTGGTAGCTGATTTCGCCGGCGACGCGACTCTCGTCATTCTATCTCTCAGACTTCTCTGGAGGGTCAAGCTTCCCCGACGACAGCGGAGGATGATCTTGCTCACATTCTCATCTAATGTGATCATGTCGATGAGTTCGCTGCTGCATACTATCGTTCGCATATTTTACGATGAAGATCTTGAACTGATTTTTACCAACATGGAGGTATGTCTGTGATCAAGTTATCACTGCTTATTGAACCAACGCGAGTTTTTCGCAGTTCATCTCATCTATGCTTGTATGCAACTTGCTTGTTGTTGTCACATATATATACCGGGTGTACATGAGTTCATCAGAGTCGGAGAGCTCCTCGGAACTGGATGATGATTTCACCATCCCGGAATGTAGAGATCCACGATCCCTTACTACGGTGGACTTGAACGCTCTTGAATCTAGGAGTAGCTTTTTAACCTCACCTATCACTCAGATCCCTCGTGATCCTGTGGGGGGCGATTGTTGAGTCTATCCCATCTTACTCTTTTTAATCCACATTGTGGTACATGAAGCTGTATAGTAACATGTAGGAATGTACTATCAGGATCTAGGTATATGTACCTGCGGGTTCAGAGATCTTCTGATCGACTTGAAGACTGCGCACGCTGTTGTTGAAGCGGGTCGGTCCTGTAAGGTCACGTCCCTGCCAGTGAGGCCTGAGGGATTGTGCTCATAGACTCATCGCTCTACCGTATAGAATGATGATTAGCATGTGAACAAACTATTATCAGCATTAGTGGTGTCCACTATCCAATGCACAGCCAGTAAGCCGCATTTGGGGAAGAGTAGTGCCCTCGTCAGTGACTGCGAGCCAACATCGTTCGTTGCCTTAAATTGGATCTTAGCGATGACTGAAAGAATCCGATAAGGGATGACAGAAGAATTCAATCCATTATACAACTGGGTTATCTTACAACGACACGGGGTCGACTGCTTCACATCAAAGGGGAACTTGGAGTCCAGCCAATACCCCAGGCCTTTCGACGAGGCGTTCCACCCAGGCCTATATCCGGTCAGGATCGTCTCTTTTTTGTCAATTGCATGGGATACTTACTTTGGTGTTGGGGAAGGCATCAAGAGTATCTATCCCGGCATACTTGTGGACACGGACCCTAACGGAGACGCATAAGAAGATAATTAAGAGTCGGACGGCCAACGTACCAGGGGAGAGCATTGAGGTCTGCGATGCTCAACTTGCCTTTGCCTGGGCCAGCGAGATATTCGCGACCTTCAAGACGGATATTGAGTACGTTGTACAGACGGGAGGTCTCATCAATATAGCCTGGAGACGAAAGTCGATAAAGACGGTAGTGAAAGCAACTTCACCACGCACGTTTCTTGCCATACGGGATATCCTCTGGGGCATAGTGTCTAAAGTGGTTTGCTG
>JBBPJJ010000071.1:22996-46915 GCA_038088635.1 Veloboletus limbatus
TTTGTGTCTAGTCTACATCTTGTACGTGTGCACAATCCCTATCCCGCGGATGAAAGGAAAATTGCGTCACGCTTGAGCCTGGGGCCAAGGTGAGTGACAGTGACCCGCACAAATCATAATGTTGACACGGGTACGCCAACTTGCAGATCAGTGAGATTAGTGGACTGTGGTCGTTATCGTAAGATTGGAGTGGATGTCTTCAGATCTCGGAGATCACATACCTATGTGACCAGTCACGTCGCACCACACCAGCCTGCTGCAATAGAATGTATTCACATTGAACCATCACCAGTCGCAGTGTCTTGTCATACTTAATAAGTACTGGTTATAAATGATGACCAGGGGGAGCTGATGCGTGGTGAGTAAGATGCTGACAGATAAGTTTCAGCCAGGAGCATGCGATTATCGCGTCATTTATGTATGACTGGAGTATCCTCCAATCAGTCAGCAGACTATAAGTAGAGGTGGGTCGTTCCCAAGGGAAAAAAAAAATAGCAGCTTTCGTCCTCAACAAGCGACTCTCACTATGAGTTCAATCACTTTGTACACCGCCAAGGTACGTTGACGAGCACAGACCATCCCCGCTCTGCGGATTGACTTGTCTCCTCGAGTCAGATCTGCCCATATGCACACAGAGTACGTGTATTCTGGCTTTCTGAAGCGTAGTCGCAGTTGTCGTACTCACGAGTCGCATTGAAAGGTCGAGATTGCCCTCGCAGAGGCCAATGCCAAATACAAGGCGTACCAGATCGATCTGCAGAACAAGCCCTCGTGGTATGCGCCTAAGGTGAACTCAGCAAGCAAGGTAGTCTAATTGTTCCACAGGATCAAGTGACTGTCTTTCTCATCGACTCCTGCACCGTATAGGTACCTGCCATCGCGTACGGTGGTCCTGATGTGCCTCCAGAGGACCCCTCACCCGAGTCTGTGAAGCTCGCCGAGTCACTCGTCCTCGTCGACTTCGTCGCCGATCTCTTCCCGGAGGCCAATCTCATCCCGAAGGATCCCGTCGTCCGTGCACAATCCCGATTCTTCATCGAGGTTGTCAGCTCCAAATTCGTCCCTGCCTTCGTCAAGTTTGTCGCGCGTGGAGAGAGCTTCGACGACGTCTTTACGGCTATTGAAGCGATCCAAGGTATATTGCCAGCCACCGGAAGCTACGCTGTGGGAGAGCAGTACACTACTGCAGACATCGCTGTCACGCCGTTCATCGCTCGGTTGAAACTCTCATCTCAAAATGAATTGGGGAAATACCCAGTTGGGCAGGGGAGCGAGTTCCTCCGAACGTTGCAAGGCCCGAAGTATGCCAAATTCTACGCTTATGCTAAGAACATTTTGGCTCGTCAGAGCTACCAGGCTACTTTTGATGCGGTATGTTACATCACTTGGGAGGGTCATCACAATTTTCTCGTTCTGAATCCTGCTCTGGTCATCTACTAGGAGTACATCAAAGCTAACTATACGGCACGATTTGCCCGAGCGTAAAGTACTCGGGTCTGAGACGAGGGTATGGGCTTTATAAAGAAGTAAGGCGCCTAGTCTGTAAGGAGAAAGGGTGGAATACTACTAGTTGTATGATGAACAATGTATACATCCAGACTTTTAAATACACCGTGCAATCATAGTCCTTGTCGGATCCTACAATGATCTTGACTGCTGACGCACGCCATCACTTGATCGGACACGAACCTGTGTAGGATTCACTGGTGCATTCTCGGTGCTACCTGGCGTGGCTTTGGGTTTGCATTTTCTCGAAGCTCGGCTTCGGTCACATTCGAGATAGTACGCATGGCAGTGGGACGTTACAAAAGTTGATTCGTCATGGGAATAAAGAAGGGGGGGTTGAAGAAATGGGTCATCTCTACGGCCGCTCAACTTACATGGTACGGGAAGATGTAACCTTCATCCTAGTTGAGGAATTTCTGCAGAGAATGCCGTCTGGAACAGCTACGTTATCGCAGCACGCATCGATTGCACTTCAGCATCGACGATGACATTGGAAGTACGCAGTGGGAGATGGTAGTTTGTCGAGTCGCTGGGAGATCCCAACGCGGAGTACGGCAACTTTCGTGGCATGCGCCGTGAGCGCCATTACAAGAAGAGCGGTGGCCAAGGAAACCTACATTGATATACGGATCAAACTGTTTGGCAGGGCGTGATCATACACTCATCTGAACTCTTAAATTCCGCTGCTAGGCAGCGTTGAGCCGACGATAAGGTGACACGTAGGCCAGGCCAGGATAAGCTTGCACAGACTCGGGTGCGCGTTTCAGATTCTATATCACCGTACAGAACTGTCCGAAGAATGGGATGTCAGACAACCTTGTAGTGGAATGAGCAGGAACGCTTTGGATAAGTGATGGGAAAATTAATTTACAAATCTCAAGCGAAATTTAATTTACATAATTCACAAATAGGGACAAAAAAATAAAAAATCTCAAAGCCCGCGACGACAAAAGGAATGTCCAAAAAAGGCAAGTGTTGTTAGACAAAAAGAAACAATGGGATTTCAGACAACAAAAAGCCAGAACTTCAGAGCAGCACGATGCACCCAAATTTACCCTCCTCGTCAGTGTATTCTTACGCATTCTCTGGTGACTTATATCTGCACTTTGCTCCTACCTTTGCCTCTTGCATGACTAGTACGAGCTGCACAGATATTCTGTTGCTCACCGACGCCATACAACTCGCCTGATCCCGGAGCACGACTTGGAATGAACTCTCGTATGTTACTGCACCACTCTGTCACAGTCGAGAAGCTTACATGCCCCGCAGTCTTCCCTCGCGTTTCACTCAAGCGCTCTCCCCATACTTGTACTCGGAAAAATACCATCTCTGTAGATCCCGATGTCATATGTCCATCTTCTGGCTCTTCCATCATCGCTTGTCGGAAAGCACGACCTCCGCCACTCCAAATCATACCTGAGTTGTCGGAAAATGAACTCTATATCGATGTGTCTCCCACCCATTCACCCGCGACAGCGCGTCCGACGCAGTGTTCTTACCAACAGCTGCAGTCAGAGTCTTCTCGTATCACCCTCTCCGCCTTTTCCTTTTCAATCGATGATGCGCTACTTATCTTCGGCCATGACGCTCCTCGCTCGCCTGCTCTTTCTGCTTCGTCTTCCATCTCCGGTGCCTCAAGCGAAGATGTACTCGTCACCCCTGGGACCTCAGATAATGAGGACGGGTGCAACACAGTGCTTCCCGCACCTCGTTTCCGTCCCCAGCGCATCTCTGTCCGTCCTCTTTGCATCATTAAGACGCGATCTTTGATCTGCCAAGAAGACGAGGATACCCACACCTTCTACTCTGACGGCGAAGAGAAACCCATCGCTCCATTGACCAAAATACCGCCCGAAGTCAAGGCAGCGATGCCAGTGGCAGAAGAGGCTGGGCAAGACTTTTATACTCACGAATTTGAAGATTTCATCTCCCTCTCTCCTGTCGTCCCCTCTCATTCCTCTCCGGCACGTCGGGATTCCCTCACCCTCACTATCGAGGTTCTTTCCTGTGTGATGTCGGTTCCTGAACCGAAGCTTCGGGGTCGCAGCAGACACTCGAAGCCTCTTCCCCTTCTCCCTCCTGCTACTCCCCCTGCCTCCTCCTTCCCTCCAATCTTCCCTCTGGTGCAGGCGACTGCTCGCACATCCATGGTCCGCCGGAAGCGCAGCATTCCACCACCTCCCAACTGTCTCCCTTCGCCACCTATATCCGGGTCTCGTCCCCTCCCTCGGACGGCAGTTCCTCTAGATATTGAGGATTGCATCTTCCCTGAAGAAGATTTGTGTATTTCTTCTCCCGCATCGATTGCCATCAAGCAGGTTCACGACACAAGAGGGGATGCAAGCACTTATTCTCAACCTCCTCCCCTATACACTAGTATCCACCCGCTTCCACCTGCCACACCCCTTTCTGGAATGGACGGCGAAGTAACCCTTCCGCGTTCGAGCACTGACTCGGATGCCCCGCGTTCTTCTAGTGATTCTACCTCATCCTATACATCTTCATCCTCTTCAAATAGCCCCATTTCACCATTCTCTTTCTCACACTCACCTTCCTTTGAAGATCATGAGTCTGAGACCACGGAGCGCCTGTGCAGTCGTTGGTCCTCGAGCACGTTGGCCTCTATGGTTGTCGACCCGCCACGGACGGGCACACTCCTCTCGCCTCTTAGAAGCGTCTTGAGTTCTCGAGTGCGCCGGGTACCTCCTCAAACGGTTCCGCCACAGACGCCTCTACAGCCCACAGCGTCGAAGCTCCCTAAGAACATGCATAGCTTTCCCACCACACCATCACCACCGAGGACTCCAGGCAAGCACATCCGTCGGCAGCGATCGCGGTCGTCGACGTCGAGCACGGGGACAAGTTCATCCGGATATGAGAACAGTAACGGGTCGCCTGCGGCTAGTGGCGTGCAGAAAAAACCTATTCCCATGTTGATGTTCTTGCGCGGGACTTCAAGTTAAGCTCCCGGGACGCATTGACTACCTGGATTCGGATGACACGTTCGGCACGCTTCGCGGACTCCACTCTTTCCATGATACGATACCTTTTCGACATTCATGTTAATCACTCTCTATGTTTATTGCATCCCTGACTCGAGCGTGTTATTGATACGGTTGTATTCTTTTATTGCCATCATCGGCACCCGTCACGCTCATTCCACATACGATAATCTTTGTCACACGAACACTACCATTACTGTAGCCTATACAGACATGCGTCCTGCAACCCGGGGCACACGCCGATACCTCTGTTTTCACACCATTTCCCCTCCTTGACGACTTTGTAGGCTGTAGCTGTACATAGCTCATGAATGAATGAACCTCGATCGTCTAATCTTGAGTCGGAAAGAGTGGTTGTCGTATCGACAAGTACACATCTCAGCTAGTCCGTGGACACCCCGTGCCAATGGCGGCAAGTACACAACTCCCACTCGGCCCAAAAAGCGCTCACCGGCACCGTCCGTCTCGCAGGCGCGGGCTTACCATCTTGAGTACACTCCGTCTGAACGATAGAAAAATCGACACATTGGTTTATACGTTGTAAACAGCGCTCAGACGCGCACTGGCGCATTTGTAGACTTTGAGCCGGTCGATCAATTTCCGACCTCAGTTCTAGCATACCTGGCCTTCCGAATGGCCTCCATGCAGTCCTAAGCATCACGACTAGAAAAAAATCAGTATTCAAACAAAGAGAGAAACCGAGCAGTCGGAAAAAATATATATTTCCTCCCGAGATTAACTACCCTCTTCACACTCTCCCTTTGCCACAGTGCCCTCTTGTAGATAGAAGAGATCGCCCTTACTCGAGTACTCAGCCATGATGACAGTAATACTGATGGGTCCACAGCACACTTGATTCATACCCGGCTCATTTTCAGAAAGTTGGTTGCTGCCGAGAAAAAAACGCTTATGAATACAAGCGCCGAAGAATATTGAATACCTTGCTCATGCACATACGTAGGGTACATGTACCCTGCCACGCCATTGATGGAGAACTGCCACAATCGATGGATTGTGAGTAACCCGGCCCATCCCTGACTGGTGATCGATGACCCCAACTCTGCACCGCCGTGACACGAGCTTTCCAATCGGAACACGCAGCTATCTCGATATCCTCAAAAGTCATGCCCGTCCGACGATATACTGAACCTGCCCGAACGGTTGGGATCATCAATATAGGGCGAGCTTCATCGCAGATGCACAGTGATTCATGCATGCTCAGCATACCAGACACCGCCTTTCACATGTACTGAGTGCGTTGCCCTTGACAAGCGTATGAAATAGACACCTACCTGAGCCCCCAAAATGAACAAGGAAATGCGGTATCAAGACGCACTAGAATGCAAGACAACACTCTTCATCCCCGCAGAGTCGATGTCAGACGAGGAGGTTTTCACCAGCGTGTGTAAGCCTGTGAATAGCGCAATCTTGTTACAAAGCTATAACGAGGTTTTCATTATGCGATGAGAGAGTAAGACGTGAACTGGACAAACTTGATATTGCACGACCCGCCCAGATGTGCACGGAACGACAAACAGGAATGTCTCTTGCGGTAAACCTGCTATGTATCGCATCCACACGAGCACAAATCATATATTGGCGCGCTGAATCCATCCCAGGGTCATCGGGACTCACCTCTTGTATTCCCATAGACGAGCTTGTATGTTTGAAGACCCATCTGGTTCTTCTCTTTACCTTGGCATTTTTTCGTGCGTTTCGCTGTGGCTTGCTGCGACAGCTTCACCAAACTATTCCGAACTATCTCCCATACAATGACCCCGACGAAACACACAAATCTGGGTCGATAGCGCGCGAGTTTGTCAAGAAAGGCAGGTACAGAAGCTGTCATTTCAGCTCGTGAGAGCTCGCAGGCCTGTAAAGAATCGCAAGTCAAGATCACCCACGCCGCTCATATTATCAAATCGAACCTGCGTCGATGGTCGGTCTACTAAATTGGTCTCAAAAAAAAAGTATTGAGCTAGACGTCGGACACAACATCAGAGCATCCTTGATCGAACTCACTAATCCAATGTTGAATCCTTCCGGTAGCGCAAAGTCCTCGGAAGGAGGTACCAAAGTAGTCGTCATCCCTAGAAGTGCGGATGGCCGTGCGTCAGTATGCATGTGAAGGTCGTGTTGATCACAGAATTACCCGAGCGGTGTAAGCAACGCCAAAAGTGGTTTGTCGGGTTCGCAAAATGGTGCCCAGTCTCTGCAGACATGCGTCCTGGGCTGTAACGAGCGGAAAAACAGCCTCTTAGCACACGCTGGGCAGCAATAGTATGCACACCCACTTGATTCCGCAGAACACCACTTCCATCATTGCCCAAGCTCTACTTGAGAGCATCAACGTAGTCGTAGGGAACACGACGTACCATCGAGCCCTTGTTGTAGATAGTCCTGCAGTGGATGCAGATGCGTGTATGCGTCGTCGTCATTTTGTCTCAGTTTCTTGGCGGGACATTGGCGATGATGGAAGCTCTCATCACCACTCTTGAGCGACTGTCGCTCTCTCCTTTTCTTCTTGACTGCGCCGGATCGCGATCCGTTTTGCATTTAGCCCGAGGTCCAGTACCCGAGCTTTCAGGCTGCGTTCTAGGCGAGGAAACCCGGATTATTTGTACTGACGAACCACTTGCATCGAGTGACGTCCATTTCATTTCTAGGTTGTTTGTTTCCATCTATTTGGTCAAATACAACCCGATAACTCGATTTGCAGATCAGTGAAGCCCCCCAATGAGACGGGGGGGTAAAATCGTCGATAGACGCAACTACATTAGAATTGTGTTTCGCAAGAGGAGCCAGGTGATTAAAAAGAGAGAGAAAGGCTTCACAAACAAACTCCCGGCCTTTCCTCATGATCAGACCCATTTTCCACATTCGTCATGACGCAGAGACGACGCTGTCGCTAGCACCGACATCGTGATCCGCCATGGTCGATTCGATGCTCGCACTCGCACCCCCACCAGCGCTAGGCCCGGGTCCCGCCTCCGTATTCGCCCCCACACTAGGACATGGGTCCCAACTCCCCTCGGGTACTGGATCTGCCACCTCTCCTACACTCGTGCACATCCTCCGTTCTGACCATTCCCCCGACTCAACCTCCTTCGCCCATACTTGTTGTCTCTCCTTCAACTTTTCCTTCCTCTCCTCCAGTATCACTTTCTCGCCGTCGCTCAATGTGTGCATTAGAAAGTCTTCTGTATGCGGAACATAGAACATGCGATATGTGCGCACGCACACACGGATCTCGAGCGCGCCACGGGCAAGCACGTCGGGCACCGTTGCTGTCACTGATGGTCGCACGTTCCTACGGGTACGCATGGTTGACGGTAAGGAGACATGAGTGTCGAATTCTGACGTACCTTTTCAAAAACGGTCGTCGTAGTCTTGACATAAGAAGACCCTGCGCCGAGTCACCCTAAAGTTTATCCATTTGCTCACACGCACGGCGACACTAAACGAAAACACCCACCGAAACGTACGCGTCGATGTACGACTGCCATCGCTCAGCTAGAATCTCTGCGTCATAGGCTTTTGAGTCGTCCTTCGCCAACAACTGTATGGTCATCGTCTTTGCTCTCTGTATCTAGTCACCCTTTTCAATATATCTATTGAATAGCAGTATGCAGGATGGCGCACCCAATCGATTCGGTAGATGTTCTCGTCAGGACCCATGATATTCTCCGCTAACCGACGGCTGTTCGTCTGGTCCTGCATCGTCGGCGACGACAACCCTCGGTCTCGTCTCAACAGTTCAAGCAGGTCATGACACCGTGGGTCTGACAGCACGAGTTGTACCTGTTTGATGAACGCGCCGAGCACCTTGTCAATCGTGAATATACGGTATGCGCCCTATGGTCGCAGCTCAGTCGGCATGAAATCAGTAGAGAACGTGAGAACAGACCCTGTATCCAAACATATACCGCATCTGCTCCTCGAACCCATGTTGATCAATCTCGTTGTCGAATAATCGTTCGCAAGACTCCAGCATAAGATCGTAATAGTGCTCTGCGTGGGCGATCCGATCATCCAACTGGATGAGCGGCGGTATCATCGACACTTTGTCGTCTTTGGCCATACTTCTAGAGGGTCGGTTTGGCATCGACACAGCGAGGTTCTTGAAAAATAAGAAACGGGAATACAGCACCTGATAGAACAGTCCATCAGTCTATGTATCAGGCATCATGGCATACTCAACTTACCTCGAGCAGTCGCAATAACACATAATATATATTGTTACAGAAAAAGACGTGTTTCCGTGATGCAAGTCTGGATGGCGAGGCACCTTCACTTTCACCTTTCCCTTCCTCCACTTCCTCCACTTGCATCGCGTCAGGAGGCGTCGGTGAGACAGGCCGAGACGGAGCAGGCGACGTCCCGTCTTGAGCACGCGTCTTCCGGTTAGTCGACTTGGCTTGCTCGCTCTTCAACAACTTCTTTCTCAGGTCACCACCTGAGGTACCACCCGCCTTCCGCCCTCGGTTCCCTCCGGTACGCGATGAGCTCCCGCTCACCGCACTCGCCGTCTCGATGTCATCGGCAACGTTGCTCGCATCGTCCATACCTTCCCCATCAATCACTTCTTGCACAACGAATGCGCGATTGAATGCCTCGTGATCGAGGACGAAAAAGAGCGGTATGAAGCTCCTCAGGAACGCCTCCACTCGCTTGCGATCCGCGCCGTTGATCTGGCCTTGCGTCCGATCCAACAATGACAACGTCATCTTGGTGATGTCCTGCAGAATGCCGACGTCTTCAATGTCGTACGCCAGTTGATGTCTCGGTCGCGTGCGCGTAAACAGCGGGTCAATGTACGACGCCCGCTTGTCCATTTGCTCGTCCCGTACCGCCTCAACCTGCGAGATGAATGCACGCGCGGAAATTGCTTTCTTGTCCGTCATCTTAAAGTTGATTGCTTGGTGGTCGAGCGACTTATGGTAATTCCGCGCGTCCACTTCGCGCCATATCTTGTTCCATTCCCTCTGTGCACGTTTCCACTCTTCCTCTTTCTCCTTGAGCCGCATAAGTACGACGGGGATCGCGGCTGATGGGGTATCTTGTATTGCCTGGAGCACGTCTAAACCCGCTTCTCGACCATATATTTTCTTGATGATGCGCTGGTGTATGCTCTTGCCAGACCCACCCAGATTGGGCTTCAGCTTGAACACGGCACGCTCTTCAGGGGAGAGTTGCGCCATCTTATTGTTAATTGGTTCAAGCATCCCGATCGTGCGTACGATCGCTTCGATGTGAAAGTCGTATTCATGTCGCTCTTCTTCCGAACGATGAAGAGCTTCTTCATAGACATTCTTCTTGTGAGCGATGAATCCCGAGTCTTCGCTCGACCATGTGGGATGAGAGACCCATTCATCGTTCAAAACCGATTTGCACATCTCGTCACGCCCCGAACAGTTCACTTGAGCTTCCTGTACATGTAAGCAATGCTGGTCAGCAATGCGGTTTGCTACAAAGGACGTATACATACGGTAGTCGGCATACGCCTGTAGCTGCCTAGCTGTAGTCCAGTATTGATGCGACCTGGCCTCAAAGGCATGTTGGGTACACTCTGGCCTTGTGCCCGTGCCCACGACTGTTGCTGTTGTTGCTCCTCCAACAACCATCTCTCCCTCTCTCTTCTATCATCCCAACCGAGGATCTCTCTGAACTGACGCATGAGCTCGCCATCTCCAAGGAAATTCCGTGCTTCGCGGACGAGGCGGGCGGTATCGATTAGCTCTTGAGTGAAGAGATTGACGAGGCGCAAGAATTCATTGAACGCGTCGCGATTGTTGATCGCTCGTTTGACCCGATCAAAGAAATGCGTTTCATCAAGATTGGAGACGGTGATAGGGGGGGCAGTGTACTGTTGTTGTTGCACTTGCTGTAGTTGCACTTGACGGATTGACGAGAAGCCCGGAGATGGACCTCGCTCTACGCCATTGGTTGCCTATTTGGGCTCCTTTCAGCGTCAGGGCGTCAGGGAAAGATAGTGACATACACGCTGAATGGGAACAGTCTTAGATACCATCTCCCTTTCACGCTCGCGTTCGTTGCCTTTCCGCTTCCGCTTCTGAGGGACAGTGGCTGCTTCTGCGGCTGCCGCGAGGGAGACTTCGGGCCTACGTCGTGTCGATCTGTCTAGAGGCGTGTTAGATCTCGTGCGCCTGGCTTCTGTAGGAGCGGCAAGGAGACTATCTTCCATGTCATCAAAGAGCACTTGAGTCTTCTCAGGCATGAATATTCGAAAATCAGAGCGCAAATCGGGATCATCTTTAAACAGTCGAGCGATTTCGGCGGACACTTCCCTCTGGATGGAACCCTTCAGTGACCCATGAGTAGCATATATGCGCGCAGAGTCGACTTGCCTCGTCGACAGCGTCAGCCATGTGATGATACCTCCCTAGTATCTCTAGGAAACGACGGTATGTCGCTTCGTCACATCGTTGTTTGATTTTCTGCACGTACTGCACTGCGGGTTCGATGGATACACTGTCTAGCCCTATACCATATATGCTCGGATCAGGCGGAACGATGTTTGATGGACCTGCGCCTGGACCGTCGACATGAGGCAGAGAAGAGCCCTGCGGACCGCTCGGGCCAGTCAGCTCGTCGTGGGTTGATTGAAGTATCGTTCCGGAAGGTGTAGTAACAGTGATCATCGCAGACTGTTGTGGATCCATAGAGCACTCTATGCGATAACCAAGGGGAAGGAACGTGTTAAACCCTTGGATGAGCGCCGGGTGGCCACTAAAGAGGTGAGAGACGCGTCTGATGACACCTGGCGTGTCTATCCTGTGCCAAAGGTGAGCGTATGATCCGTCGAAGACCTAAGCGCCACACATACAGCTGACTCTTGAAGTCTTTCATAATGTCCAAAAATTGATTGTAAACCTCTGGTTGGTCCTGGAATTGAACCTTGACGGCGTCGAGATAGCTCAACGCATCCGTGACATTGAGTTGACGTTCCTGGGGTTGACCCTCAACGTAAGAAAGTGGTGGAAGTCGCACGCTAGGTGGCACCACATTCGAAGATGTGACAGACGACTCGGGGATCATGGGGGTAGGCGACTGTGTTGGCGCAGATTCTGCGTTGCGCTGCGCGAGCGGCATGCTGACGTCTCGTTTCATCTCTGCAAGTCCCTCGGCTGGGGGCGGTGGTACCTCTGTGGGCTCTTCCTTGGCGGTAAACCCAAATTCTAATTCTTCACTGTCCGTGCGTTTAGCTCGCCCAGGTCGTTCCTCGACCATTTCCTCTTCGGTTAAGTCCATCGCCATGTCCTGCTCGGCTGTGGCCAATGGCTGATTGGACGCACCAGACGTTGGGATCTGCATCGCGCCTGCAATAGGTTCTGAGTTTGGCTGAAAGGCCGATGCCGCTGTGGTAGCATCGTCGTCGTCCTGGGCGGGTGATTTGGTGGTAAGTGGTCGCTGTTGTTGGCTTTGTTCGGCGTTCATCGCAACGTCGGTCTGGGTCAAATTGCTAGATCCATTGTGCCCTACCTCTCGGTCGCCGTCCATTTTGGGGTTCGGTTGGCAGTTGCGACGGAATCGTATAAAAATGACGAGGGCGACACTTCGATCACGCGGGTGGCTGTGTTCAGGGCCGACGTATTCTCACGCCGACTCTTGACAGGTGAAATTCCGAATCTATAATCAAGTCATCTTTTGTTTTCCGTAGGGCATATGGTGTAGCTGGTTATCACATCCGCTTAGCATAGCGCTGAGTGCGGGGGGTCTCCGGTTCGAGTCCGGATTTGTCCACTTTTTTTTTTTTCCCAGTTTACCTGGACGACGGACCATCCTGTAGGCTGTAGCTGATTGGCAATAGCAGTGGTATTGAATTCGAACCTGAGCGCATACCGGCTCTGAGCTCGGGGTGCTGAACGACACCAAAAAGTGAGTACTAGTAAGTAACGGTACATCGTAGCCTATGATAACTCAGCCCCATCGTAGTATCTTCTTGATCACCATCCCTGTCATCTCATGTCGTGAATTTGCTCCTGAGTCAACCCGCGCATCGTTGATCACACTGTTGGAAGCGCGCGACCACTGGCAGGATTCGAACTGCAATTGTGGAATTATTCGCAAGGTAGATTGTCAAGTTGGACCGCAGATATTGCTATCACAGATATCTTCATTCTTCCACATAATGGATTTTGTTACATGCCATCAACTCATCTCCAAGGCGATCCATCGATAACTTCACACATTCCAAGACAATGTGTATGCAAGACGTAGTAATCGACTCAGACATTAATTAATGTCGATAGTAGCGAGATTATAGCCATTTACTATGAGGTCTTGTTCTCGCTCTCGTACCGATTTTCGCGCGTTCAACCTAACATCGAACACGTCTATCAATTCAGAAGGGAAGGGTTTGCCCAGACCACTTACACCGCCATCATCGAGTTGATATACGCTTAGTAAGCGGTCAACATGGAATGAAAACGTCCACGATGCCGAAAGACTCACCCTTGCATATAAAGGTTGTCGGCAATACAATAAAGTAGTTTCCACCTTGTACGATGAACTTCCATATGATTTGTCACTCAGGTACTCGCACAATGGTCCCCAACGCGAGACCTACCAGCAAACACCACATGATCGAAACGAAACTGGGAGGCAAAGCAACCAAGTGGACTAGGGTTATCAATTGAACAGAACATCTGACATTACTCACTCACCATGTAAAAAGTCCCATGTTGATAAACACGATCATCAAATGTCGAAAATAGTTATGTGACCTGACGTTCGTAAACAGCCCATTAGTTGCGCTCAATGCCTTTGACATCGGAGATTGTATCGTACCTCCGAATCCCTCTACGACCCTCTCGAAGGTAGAAAAATACCGATCCTGTTATCAAGACGTCACAGATGGCCCCCATGAGCGCGAAACGCGGGGACCACTGATAAAAGGTCGGAGAATACATAAGAAATCAAGAGTGAATGGACGCACCGGAGTAGTGTTGAAGTCCACAAAATCGCGGGTGATGAAACTGCGTAAATCTCTCAGCTCAACGGGATAAACGATGGAACGAACCAACACACGCTATATATGCGCACACTTTGAAATGAGAGAATAGTGACTTTAACATCGGCATGCAGTCTTTGGAGGGATAAGGTTACGAACTCGTTCCAAACACTATGATAAGGGGCAAATCAGCTCAGTGTCTGCAGACACTACCGGGACCACGTACCGAATTGTGTTAACGATGTCCCAATCTACGCCACACACACCTCAGTAATATATCACACGAATACAGCGATTCACTTCACTCACAATCAAAAACGTCACCAGCACATTTCGTGCACTAACTGATGCCAAACGATTTGTTCAGAAAGAATACGGAAAGTAAGCGTTCAAACTCACTGATCCAAACCCTATGGGCATAAAAGCTGTTACTGTGAGCTGCCCGTATCAACAACGGTGAGTGGATGAGACTGATGCTCACCATTGGACCACTGAGGTTACGAGATACTTGTAATGTCCGCAGTCAGCATCGCGGCCTCAACATGGGCTCAAGACGAACAGGGACTCACGGTAATGACCGTGGATGCCTGGTAACATTTGGTTTAGATACCGTAGACAACATTCGACTGAATACTCGTACTATCAATTCCCTACGTGCCATGCAATCAGCCTTTGAGCTCAGGAAATCCAACAAATCTACACTCACAGCGGGACTTTCGGAGTGCAGTCTAGCATAATTCGCACACTGTGACATGATGCAAGGTAAGTCCAAAAAATCCGTGCGTTACAATATGTATGCAGGGCATCCATCACCCTAATATATCAAATGCAAGTAAGGATCCTTGTCAATTGGCGATCGTGAAGCAGGCATACAGAAGGAACGATACCTGGCAACCACCTATATTCAGAACAGTTCGGTAGTACGGATACGAAACAAACCACGTACCATAGCCTTCAACGACTTGAAGTCGTGAGGAAAGCTCACAAAATAAAACACACACTGTCCGAGTGTAGTTCCGAATAATCTAAACCTGATCAGCCCAATCTGCCAAGTTCACCCATCGTCGACACCTCGAGTGGGATGATGTATGGCAAATAGAAGACATTTGTACTTACAAAAATGACACAGTGAATCCTATGCGAGTTGTTGGTTAGCGATGGTATACAATGAAACGGGGTCAAGCTCACCGCACACCCCGGGCCCCCACTGGAGTTCAAGTTGGGAATTTACAGTCATCGAAAGGTCGTTCTGACAAGTAAAACTTTCTCTCAATATAACCGTACCTCGGGATGAGCCCTGCACACTGCAGGCATCGTCACATTGTCAGACAAGATTTGCTTAAAGGCCCGACTTACTCAGAACCTGCCGACAGAATAACTTAATATACCCATAGAGATCAGTTGGTGAGAACAAATGTGTGGTTACTTTGCATTACTCCACGTTGATTGATGGATACAGGATACAAACAATGAGATTGCCGAGCGAAGTACACATGTTGAATCACAACTTCTTGCAACGGAGGATACCTCTCCCAGACGCTGCTGCGCCATGCTTCATGTTCGTTTATTTCTCCAGCCAGTCCCTCCAATGTTGCCGATCCCAAAGCTTCCAAAGGCGCCACCGCTTACAGTGCTTGCGGGTGTCTCAGTGGTGGGACTGGTGACGTTTCCGGAGGAACCCTTGTGAGTATGACTGACTGACGCGCCAAATGTCGACCGATAGGACGTTGACGGCATTGCTTGGATGGACAGGAACTTGTTGGGCAGGGGCCGATCCTCCGTATTATACTGGGAACACAAACAAATTAGCGTGTCAATGGCCGTATCCGACGAAAAGTCAGGGGAGGGGACAAACCTGGAATTCGAGCCCAATGGCATCAGCTTCAGAGACATCCAGCAACTTGACGAGTTTTTTCCCGATGCCATTCAGTCGCTCGACGTCGTCTTTGTTCCGTGTCCATAGTTGGATACGGTCTACCTTGCTCCTCAGGCTCACGACTGCCCCACAAATATCATCGCCCTCCTCTAATTCCTCCCCGACCAGTGCCATCGCCAGCCACGCCCAACACCGATCCAGTAAGGCTGGGTTATTCTTCATCGTAAGGACCCACTTTCCACCTTTCGCGTTCGCAGCATCTTCCCACATGGGCTTAATCCCAGACTTGAAGATGTGATAGTTGGAGTTCCGCTCGAGTTTTGAGGGTGGCTTGAGCCAATTAAAATAACGGCAAAAGGACTCAACAGTGTCGAATTCACCAATGACGATCAATCCCGCCTCGTAATCATCAGACTCGGGAACGGCAGAGAAAGGAACGCTCTCCTCGCCAGTGCCTTTGGCAGGTACGTAGGGACCCTTGGCTTTGGTATCGTGGTAAATTGTCCTATGAGTGCCGTACTTAAGATATAGAGAATTTGTCCCTGATCCAAGCATGTTCACACACCAAGTGAACTGGAGAGGATGCTCCGGCGCTTTCATAACTGCACCAGGCGTCTTTGGATCCTCAATCATCTCTGCTTCTGGAGGGCGTGCTGACCCATCGATACTGAGCGATCTTGCTTTGGCCAGTCGGGCAGTGATAGCATCGAGACTTGGAATGTTCTTGTACCCTTTGACCTTTTTCTCAGGAAGCTTCACAACGGAACCGGTCTCTTGATTAAGTTCGTTCAGTTTGTCTTGTGTGAGAGGTTCAGCCTCGGCTAGGGCCTCCTCCGGGATGGAAGGTGTAGTAGATTTGGGAGGTGTGGCATTAGTTGTCGCCGTCAGTGCTGGGGATGTTGAACGGGTGGAGGGCGCATTCACAGCGATAGAGTCGTTGGTGCAAGTAGTCGACAGGGACGTCTGTGAGCCAGTCCGAAGAATGGAAGCGGCGAGACGTGGGCGGGCGGGCGGGCTGATCGCTGATGCAGTTGTGTTGGCCGAGCTGAGATTGATACGGGCAGCGAGCTGGTTCAGCGAGGGTGGTCGTAGGGCAGCCGCTGGACGCTCCGGCTTTGGTGCATGCATGGAAGCGTGCAGAGACTGCGACGACGGTGGGCTCGACATCGTGAGGAACGGTGACGACGAGTTGGACAGTCCTTGTGGTAGCGGACAAGACCGAAGCCGTCTTTGGAATTGAACAATTGATAGTTTCACCGCACCTTCGATCAGACTGGCAACACCGGCAGCTATCTATCTGCTACCACATCCATCGTGCCACGTACTTCGTGGCGCGTGCACGATTCATTCCTACAGCATTCACGTTCACGGATGGACAGTATACTGATCGAGTTGACCAGTGTCAGTCCGAGTCAGTGGTCGATGGCATTGCTATCGAAACCTCATACCACTCTGGTGACCAGACCAATCTCACATATCGCAAGGTTCGACTTGTTCAAGTTTGACCCGGCACAACTTCTATCAGCCTGCAGAAGGACTGGGTCCTTTCGTAATATTCGTTTGCCCTGCCTTGTCAGCCGTATCCGCACCATAGTCGCATCAGAACCGCTCAGCGCCCGCTTTGTAATTATGTCAAAGGTGAAGTCATTTGTCTAAGGCTTGTTCAAGTGGAGCCCTTTGTTTCTGTGGACAGGGTTGTTGTTGAGTATGAACAGTGTGGATGGTAGGATGTTCCAGTGAACTTTAATTTCATTTGAGTGTTTCTGACTGCAATTCCCACCAGGACGGTGATCAAGACTGAAAGATCGTCCTGAACCCCGTGGGTTGGGCTGATACGAGGGCATGATTATGTGCCTGTGTTACCATTCTTTTCCGTAGACCCAGATTAGCATGCGCCCGGGAATTTTCTGCGTCCCTCGTGCTTTTTTTGAGGCGGATGAATAATTTGCTCAAGTGAAGCGACTGGCAAAATCACAGGAAGCCGAGATAAAATATCGCAGACCTTCTTACTTGGGGCGTCGCAAGCTTCACGAAACGCCTTCTGCCCTGAAAAACGAAAGTGACCCTGACTCGTGGCACAGCCCGTCCCACTCCACTATCACGTTTGGTTGACTCATTGCCTGTAGGCTCCCCGATCACTCTCCAGGCCTTGGTTTCCTGAACACTCTCAGGGTCCTTCTATCACATGCGACATTTACTGAAGGTTGGCAAGTAAAACCCTCCCAGGAAGTCCGCCTTTCGAGCCGTCGAGCCCTTTCCCCCAACTCATTCAAGAGGTCAAGCATTCCCCGAGTCAGAGCAGAAATGGCAGAGAGTGTGTTAGTGTCACCGCAGGCAGTGTCAGCTCTCCTAAGTAAGTTTCAGTTTAACTACACACTATGTGAATTACCAACCCAGCACGCTTCACAAGTTTCGGCTACTATCCTTCATGCGTTGGCTTTGATCCTAACCTCATTTCGACTCTGGTTTCGATATCATATCCGACGATTCTGGTGGGATGATATCTGGGCAGCTCTCGCACTTTGCTCCGATGCTGTCTGCATGGTGGTCATGTGGACATTTGTCGCCCCACTGGATAACCCATACATAGACATTGAGGCCCTGCGTGAGCAATCTCCTCTTACGGTTTCATCTCAATTGATCTCATCTCGTTTCTGCGCCCAGCTACCCCTGCTCAGCCACGAAGCGTTCACATAATATCCTTTTGGTTGGGCATGCTCTTCTATACATGCTCGATATGGTTTTCCCGTATATCCATCGTATTCTCGGTGGTTCGTATCGTTCCACCAGATCGAGGTATCAGCGCGGTGGCTTTTGGCGCTGGTGGAGTGTTTTCCTGCATTTGGGTCTACATGGTCACTTGCAAGTCGGTCCTGTGCTCTCTGGACAAGTCATGGTACGACTCCATGATCATTGAATGTCCGATTCCAAAATGGCTAGCTATATCGGAAGTCTGCAGTGCGTTTGTTTAACGTGTCGAATATTCCTCGCTTATTGACATAACCCAGCCGACGCACTTTCAGACATCGTCCTCGTGGTTCTTCCACTTCGTCTACTTTGGCGTGTGAAGTTACCCGCACACCAGAGATTCATGGTCCTTTCGGTTTTCTCGGCCAGCATTTTGGTTAGCGTCCTCAGCGCGGTACATACATGGTACATCATCCCTGAAGCCACTTTTATCGGCGGGGCCACAGCACAATTTGGGGTACGTACACCCCCTCCTCTCATCTCCATGTTTCCCTCCCCGTCTGACGATAATGAACAGAGTGCCATCTCTCTCGTCGTCTGCAATCTACTCGTCATTGTCACGTTCGTCTACTGCGTGACTCGAAATGGCGGAGACATCGCCGCTAGCTTCCCTGGCAAGCACGCCGGATCATCGAACCATCTTACCACCGTCGACCTCGGGTTTCCCGGAAGCTCCTGGTTCACATCGACGACCGTAGACACTGAGACCGGAATCTCGAGCACGGGGCTCACGGGTACGAACATCTCGAGTCCCGTCGTCGCCGGCACAAGCGACAGGGACACGACGACGCTTGGCTCTATCATTGCCACTGGCGGGTCTGCTCTTGCGGGCACAAACCCACCACTGGGATCGACTACCGTGAAGCACTAACGGTGGGCATCGGTCTACGCTACTGCTCGGAGCCAAGGCAAACATGGGAAGCTTTTTTTTTTATCAAAGTTTTTTTTTTTTGGCGCATTTCCCTGTCCACGCGAGACACGCTTTCTTTTGATAAGCGTCCCCCGCATCCGAGCTGTAACCGATGCCATGGGCCCGCCTCCTCTCTCTACTACTTCATTTGTGATATCCTCTTATCATGGTTCACAACGTGTACAGCGTTCCCGGGGGCGGATACGACACACCCCTGATCTCTGTCTCCTTGGCTCGTTGTGGATCATCTCCCACACGTCTACCCACGCGCGCCTTTCCTATCACCTCCGCATTCAATTCGGTTCGTGTCCCTGTACTTATTCCTCGTGCGCCACGTGGACGCGTGTCATTAAACTGCCTATATAACGTTGCCAATCGTGCACCGCATAGTCTGTCGCGTGCACCCTCGCGTGAATCGAGTTCATAACACGAGACCACACGTGCATTCGTAGATGTGACATCACAAGTACTAACGGTGCAACAAGGCGCGAACGGAGGGTATTCTATAAGTGAGGCAATGTTAACAACAACATGAGATTCAGCAGAATGTTGGCTTTCACAAGGAATATTCGGAAGGAAGAACTTGCAGCGAGGCCATCCAATCCCTGTATTAAGTAAGAGACACTGCCATGCGTCTGATCGTAACCAAGCGTGTGGGGATCTACTCTTTCACCATGCTTTAATACCCCATCCTACCAGAGAGAAGAACAATGGCATCCCCTCGGCGCTAATTACCGCGATACCAGCATAGACAACTACCTTGGTGAGCACTATATACAAAGAGTCGGTACGTCAAACCCAGAGACGACACAAGAGGAAACGCACCATCGGCATCATAATGCTTCACGTCTTTCATCACTGTCATACCAGTCTTGTCCGTCTCTAAAGATTTCCCACTTTCTAGACTTACGCCTACCCCTGTATCATCGTGAATTTTCACTTTTTCCCCATTCAAGTTCAGCCCCCGTCGCTTGATTCGTTGCTTTAATTGCTCAGTCCCATCAACACCACTGACTTCCAATGCGCCCGGAAGATCGATCACGCTTGGGATGGGGTGAAGGCCATTCTCCATGGGTAAACGACCGTAATCCGTTGCAGGTGTGTAGAAACGGCGGTGCGGGAGATCAAAATGGGGCGCCAACGCGCGAAAGACGGGTGGAAGAACAGCGTGTAATACCGATTTCGCAAGGAGTCGCCAAGTGAATATAACCAAGATGCCTGAATTTTCCGGATAAAGCGATTACAACGGAACAAGTGCAGGCATCGGGACTCACCGAAACCCACTTTAGTCCCTGCCAGACTCCACCACCTCATTCTTTCGTCCCAATTCCAAATATCATCTTGACCTCCGGGCATCACCGCGTTTAAGAATCTGACGTCTATACCAGTATAAACAGAGTGCCATCGTGCTAGATAGATGCCCAGGATAACAGAGACGAACGCGATCGCGTCTTCGAAACACGGGCAATCATCCACCGGTTGCGGATGATAGTGCACCAGCAAGAGGCATAATGGCACTAGCACCAAAGGAACTAGACACACGTTAAAAATAGTGTTCGTCAAAGAGACAACACAATACGATAGCGATGCGCTTTACCGATCCACGATCCACTCTCCAGCCAACGCTCCATCGTATTGCTGGAGATCACGTAGACTGCCCAGATGGCTGCACCGAGGGCCATGCCGACACCACAGTCAGTGAAGGAGTGCATGCCTGTGTAAATCCTGCCAAAGACGATCGAGATGACATATAATACCAAAATCCCGGATGAAATCCAGTAAGTTTTAGTAGATATAGCCGAGTACTCTGAGTAGGCAGCGTGTACTTGAGTAAAGATAAAGAGTGCCATGGAGACACTGTTAGTGGAGTGTGTTGATGGGAAACCGTATTCGAGGTGATGCGTGCCAATAGCTTTAGGTGGGGTTAACCTACAAGCAACGACGGGAAACACAACCACGTACTTAGACGGTTTACGGGAGGTGCAAAGGGGCGTGGTGAACAGACGAGGTCTTTTATGAAGGAAGAGAAGTAAACACCGGATGCCAAAACAACCACAAGGCTGGACATGCGTGCAAATCAGGCATGGCATCGTCTGCCGATACAGTACTCACCCTCTCCCCACCTCTGGAAATCCAAAGAAAAACAAAATTGGGAGTGCAATCATGAAGGATGTGTGTGTCCCAAGGGTGGAGGAGTAGAGAAAATAGCTGTCCAACCAAGGATTACGAAGAAGCGCCTACGGATGTATAAAGAACCAAGTGAGCCAAGCTCGATGGCACCACGAGAGAACTCGCCTGTAGACGTCCTATAGCGGGACTCTCGCGCGCGACGGCCCTGACAAGAAAAGTGCGAATGGTCGCTCTCCATCGCGGTAGTGTTGCATTGTAAATGTCATCTACAAGCTGTCCGGGAGTCTCCCTGGATGCTTCGGACACTACGGGAACAGCATCAAGTTTAGACGAGTGATTTCCTATGAATGGCGGCATTGAAATTGACACGATGTACAAGAGGCGTTCGTCAAGGACCGTCGCCGCCGATGTGCGGGGTAAAGACGATGCAGTGGGTGTGTGATGAAGAGACGGTGCGGCAGTGGTATTTATTTGAACATCTTTACATACTACATAGCGCTTTCATCACGCATCCGCCCAAATGCTCGTAGCAAGCTCCTTCACGAGCTGCAGCTTTCGCTTCATGTCCGCCACCGTGAGCAGATTGCCTTCTTCGTGCGACGCGAATCCACACTGCGGAGAGACACAGATCCGTTGCAACGCTTCGTCTACGGTTTCTCCCGAACCGCTCGCCAGGATCTGTGCAGCTTCATACACCCGTTCCCTCAGCTGTTCTTTGTCTTCCAGTTGAGGGAATTTACTCGTGATCAGTCCCAGCACGACAGATTTGTGCTTCGGAAGATATTTCAGCGGTTCGAGCATGCCTGCAATGTCACGCGTCGACAACTCAAAACGGAACAAGGCAGAATGTAGACGCACCCGCGCGCGCGGTGTCATACTCGAGATAGAAGCAGTCCACGTTCACATCATTGAACAACCTCCTCGCGATCGCATCATATCCCCCCTCCGCAAAATGGATCGAGTGCCTAAAGTTTCCTCGGCAGAGGTGTAGACCGACTGTCATGTCTCGTGGACGCGTCGCGAGGCAGTTGTTGTACAGCCGGATGTATGCGTCGAGGAGTACATCAGCATCTTCCCCCTCGTCTTCCAGTCCTTTCAGCATCGAGGTGTCGCAGAAGAATGTAAGGAACGGGCCGTCGATTTGGATGTTGCGGCACCCGGCAGCGTACAGCACCTCAAGCTCCTGTCGGTACGCGGCGGCGATGTCATTGAAAAAGTCTTCGCGGTCACTGTATACCTCGGGCGCGAACGTGTGCTCTCCTGATCATTCCCGTGAGTTGTCCGAAGCACTCACGAAGGAAAGCGTATACCGTGACGTTGATGGGGCCACTCAGGGCCTGTCATCGTCAGCTTGATTTTTTCCACCTCGTCAGGATGAACGAGCTTCTTGAGTGCCTCGAATTGCGGGATATAGCCAGACTTGACGTTTTTGATCTTGCCCGTGCATAGTATAGTAGCCGCTGGCTTGGTGTCTGGAGAATAGTGTTGACCGCAGGCATTCCCATGACCCATGGACGTGCACTTACCGCTGGTAAAGGAAGCCTGTATGCCAGGAACGTAGAGCTGTTATTTTATGAAACATTGACCAAGCGGAGTGGATGTTTTCATTGGCAAATTACCTTGAAAATTTCCAGCGGTGGATTGTGAACCTCTTTAACAGTCACTAGCATTGGTCTCGTTCAGCATATGTATGGAAGAAGATCATACGTTCAAAGCCCTCCAGGTACTCAAAGAATCCGTCACGGAATCTGGTCATTCATGGAATCAGCTATCGACTCCGTGCATCCCTGCAATACATACACGTGTCGCCTGGGTGGGGCGTCAATGTGGTATTCAGCTATATAATCAACTCACCGACCTGTATTCGCCATCTGTGAATGCTTGTATGCCGACTTCACGCTGAAGGTTGACCGCCTCTACGACGGCCCTGTCTATGAGCTCCTGGAGGTATTCTTGAGTCACCTCGTTCCTGTCCAGCTGTTTCCGTGCTTCGAGGAGATAGTCAGGTCTGAGAAACGAGCCGATATGCTCAGCACGGAAAGGGGGGGTCTGCTTGGACACCATTTTCAGAGGAATGAGGGAACGGGACTAGGGAATGATAACTTGATACTGAAAAGTGACGGCGCAGCGTTTTATGGTCAACCGCAAGGTCAGGGACTCCCCGATGATGGCAGTTCTTTAAACCAGTCTGTTAAATCGAAAGGGTGCCAGTGTGTCGCGTGTCCGGTACCCCTGTAGACACAAGCGTTCACTGGCAACGAGTCTCACTGTCAATTTTAGTTTCATCATCTCTGTCATCTCCCATCGCTCACTGTTGTAGCATCTGAGTCCATAAGTTCAGCTAAATATCCTGCTGTCAAAACTCAGGGCAGTCCAACGCTGGATTTTCAGAGATCCGATACCAACCCGTCTATCGACGGTTTGCCTGCTTACCTCTTTTAGACGGCTGGTTACCAGTCTACACCAACCCCCGGGTGAGACGACTAGGCTCCCCTAGGCTTGGTCCTAGGAACGAAGTTGCCCGAAGGCCTCCGTTCATATTTTTGGTTCACGTAGCTAAGCAGGGTAACGAGTAACCAGACCATCATTTGTACGAAATCCCATGATCGCCAGGGGGATCTCCGTTGTGCATCATTTAATTATCAGTAGTGATGGAAAAGTTCGGTTAAGTTCGGTTCAAGCCAGATTTTCCTGAACGCCAAACTGAACCTCTGGTCCGGTTCAGATGATTGTCCGAACCCTGAACTGGACGCTGGTGAACGCGTCCGATGCG